>JAMPIV010006699.1:0-77628 GCA_024509875.1 Oreohelix idahoensis
TAAGAATTGTATAGCAAGCTTTAGAGAAGACAATATAAGGTTAAGTCAAATATGCAAAGGGAGACAATGGGTAATTACCTCCCTTATATGATTAAGTGAGTTGAGAGGAAAAAAAAATATGCACGTGAAAAGTTTACCAGGACAACGGATGACACTTCACTGAGTTGTTTACACAGCGGATAAGCGTGAACATATTTCAGCTGAGCGAAGAATAGGAGGAACCAATGAATTTACAGTAAACAAGGACAGATCAGCTGATAATGATTTTATAGAGGAGAAGCCATTTAGACGCGCTGAGGAGCGGACGCATTTTTTTCGGGGGAGCAGTCCTAGTTAAGGACGTAGAGTGGCAGGAATGTGTATTCTGCCAGGCTCAAGTTTAATTTCTGTGGGAAACAGAATGAATACTTCTGAAGAATCCTATAGACCTAGTTAGAGTAGTAGAATCTATTCACATATGAAAGACAGAACGGTGTTTAAAATATAGGTTTAGAGATAAGAGGTGATAGTAAGAAATATGAGTGTTGTGAGGATTCTGTGCAACCAGAGTAAGTAGGTCCTTTGACTCATAACTTTTGATAGACATTGAATAGAATGATTTCAGAAGTTGAAATAAAGTATTACAAGGTTAACGACGCTTACAACTAGGTGAGCGCAGAATAATGAGAAACGAAGCTGAAGCTACAAAATTGACTATGAGGTGAATAAACTGAGACTAAGTAGGCAGCTGAGGAGATTTTACAGAAGAACAGGGACTTAATAGCCGTGCTGGGCTATTGTATAATGAACTTTGCAACATCGACTGCTACAAGTAAGATGAGTAAGCAATTGAAGGCTGATTGTATTTACAGGATGAAACATGCGCTCTCTAGCAGGTATAAGTATGAGGATATCGCAACAGGTGTACCCAATGAATTGATTTGCATATATGAATTTTTAGATGATGGTATTTGATTAAATTGAGTCAAAATTGACAGGATTAGTAGACAAAAGAAACCAACTCAGGAAAGAGTTGATGAAAGGCTTGGGAGAAGCCAGAATAAATAGAAAAACCTTAAGGGAAGAAAATATGTATAAACCATACCTGAATATGTTTTCAGGCAGAGAGCTATAACTATATATATATAGGTATGTGAGTGTGCCCAGAAGGAATGGGACATACAAGAGGCAGTTAGGAAATGTTTGTACCTGGAATTTGTACCACATGCCTCCTGTTATGATGGAATTTTTGATGTAAATAAATCACTTGTTTTGATGGAACACTTCTCAAGTTGGGTTAACTCTCTAAAAGGTTGTTGAGTGCTTGAGTAAACAAGATAATAGACATAAGGGAATAACTGCTATACGAAGTTGTCACTTAAGTAACATCATAAGAAGGGATGGAACGAGTTTAGGTTGGAAGTTTGAGAAGATATCATCCAGGAATCAATAACTCTGGCGGTGAGGGCCAGTATTAAGATATACTCTTACTTGGAAGATAGGTCAATGGATCAAATTGACAAATAGAAGGTAGACAACTAGGCCTGCCCCAGTCACCTAGTTCGTTGGTTGACAATTAGTGCCAAGAACAGATTAACGGCACGGTCACATCATCTCTAATTGGCGTCGTGACCAGTCCTAAGACATATAAAGGGACCACTGGGACACATAATCTCTAATTGGTGCCGCAACCAGTCCTATGACATATACAGGGCACACGGTCACATGATATCTCTAATTGATGCCGTAACCAGCTCACGGCACTGTCACATTTAGTCTAATTGGCGCCGTGACCAACCCTTCTTAAAGTGACATGGCTACATCACAAGGAGAGATGGAATATCAACAACAGCAACAACAACAACATTCCATATTGGTTCCACCACCTGTGGAGCAAGAACCAACAATGGCCGCTCTAAAGAGCATTACTGAAACGTTATATAATGTTGACTTATATGCAAAATATAATCAGATTAGATCAGTGATAACCCCATTTAAAGGAGACTCGAAAGAATTTAGAAAATTGATGAAGGATGCAGACAGGTTTGCCACTATGATAAATGCAAGCACAGATATGGAACGGAAGAAGATACTATATTTTTCGTCTGACGCTCTTGTTACGGATTTCTTAAGGAGACGTGATAATACATATCCAAGTGAGACATATGAGTCATTGAAGAAAGAGCTAACGAAACGCTATAGTGATATTACAAATACGGAACATGCATGGTCATTACTTCGTCGCATCAAACAACAACGCAACGAGCCTATACAATCCTATGCAGAGAAATTATTAAATTTGGCGGAGGAGGCATTCCTGAATGGATTGACAGCATCACCGGACCTTGAGAAACATCTGGTAGGAATTTTTTATTGACGGACTGTTGGGCAGTAGTACAAAACTCCATATGATTCGTAAGGATCCCAATACAATAAATGAGGCGATACAGATAGCGATTACAGAAGAAAATGTCCAAACGAGGTTTAATCAATGTATCGAACAAGAACCAACAGTCGAGGCACAGACAGAACATGAGCCGATGGAGATTGGACATTCCCGTTCTCGTTGGCGTCGCCCAAGCCGGACGGAAAACCAGAAACAGGTGAACACAAGCTATCCCCGACATTTTCATAGGCAGCAGAGTATACAGCAGGTGCATATTCCCACTTGTTTTAGTTGCGGTTGTAGAGGACACATAGCCCCTGAGTGCCGACAACAACATCCTCGCTGGCACCAGCAGAATTATAATGGTCCACAACAGAGTAGTTATGATAGTACGCGAGGACATAACCAAAACTTTAGAGGAGCGTATACACCATCCAACTTCAGAGCCAGACAAGCACGAAAGTATAACCAGGAAAATGGAACGGTCAATCACTAAGTAGGACCGTTAGTGATGACCGTAAAGTAAATGAAGACAGCTTCCTTCATCGAAGGTCCAAAAACATAAATAATAACAACATGGTGTCACATCAAAAACATTTTCAGCAAGAGACACCGCAGCAACAAATTCATTCCATAAATATTACTCCAGATCCTAGCTCATGCCTGATCAAGATCCATGACAAAAATTATCGCGCACTTGTGGACACTGGCGCTTCAGTAAGTTTGATTAGAGAGCAGCTGTACAAGCAGATCAAACACTGGGTAACTTTCAGACCTTCAAAAACGTTTATGGCATCAGTAACGGGACAATCTCTGAAGTCTTGTGGTACAGCATACATCAAATTCCACATAGGACAACAACTGATCACACATCCTTTTATTATTACACGTGGGATGTCCAGAAATTTTATTCTAGGCAGAGATTTTCTTACCGCTCACAATGCTAGAATATATTTTGACCTCAACAAGATCAATATTAATGGGGAGTACATACAACTACAAGACGATATACACATAGCATCTTTGGTGCGGTTGACGACTCCAGTCACAGTACAGCCTAACACACTTGTGATAGCTAGAGGACGAGTCAAGAGCTCTAATTATATCAAGAAAGGACAGTCAGTACAAATTGAACCTTTGGAAAATGAGGATATAAATGATGAACCCCTCATGTTTGTTACTGAAGGTATAGCACAAGTTTCAGCCTCACTTGACTTCCCTGTCATGATTATAAACACGTCAGGACAGGCTACAACGATACACAGAGGTACTATAGTCGCCAAAGTACAAAGATCGTCTTTGAATACCCCCAAGAATGGGAAAACACCTGAAGTTAGTTGCAATCAAAATCAGCACACCCTTATGTCACGCACATGGCAAAATAATACCTTAGGTTACCCTTCCGACGCTAACAGAAACTTTTGTCGGCAGAGCACAGAGGTCAACCAACTCAATAACAGATATGGAGGCATGAATGATACACGAACAATAAGGGAGAAGAGTCAATTAAATAGAGTGGATAGATATGGAATTGGAGACCAGTGGAAGAGTAAAAAACAGAGAGATCAACAAACACTACATAGAAATAGGAGGAATGGCACATTGTATAAAAAACCTAGCAGAGAAGAACCTGAACACATACATGCAAATGCGAAGGAAGACGAATATTATAGTTATCTACGAAAAGTGAATCAAGTGATACAAAGAAAAACACAGGATGGTATATACAGAGGAACAGATGGTAGCATAGGTCAAGCTACTTATGTTAATCTTGTTACTCACCATGCACTACCAACCTCAACAAAGCCCTTTGAAAATACTCGTGGTCAACGACAAAATAACAATCATATTGGTAATACAGAGGAAGAGCATACTCCAAGGCGGAAACCCTATATGAGATACTCGAATAAACCACTGTATCAGAGATACCAGTTTAGATGTGCAAGTCCCTTTGAATATAGTCGCAGTAAACGACAGAATGGAGGCAATGTATATAATGAGGAGAAAGAGCATACTCCATGGCAGAGACCCAATGGGAAATATATAAGTCAATCAATGTCGCAGAGAACAAAGTTCAGACGTTTCAGACCTTTTAATTCTCCTAAAACAGAACAAGAAAGAACAAATGTCCACAGAGACGAAGAACATAGTACATATGTTAAAATACCTTGGACAGATAATGAGTCTCATAGACAGAGTGACCCACCAGATAGATTGGCACAGCTTTTAGCCACGTTGAAAGTAGATGATCAAAACAAGTCCAAACTCACTACGTTTGTTACTAAACACCAGGACGTGTTTGCATTAACAGATATGGAGTTAGGTAGAACTAATACAGTATATATGGACATTCAAACTACAACAGAAGAACCCATTAGTTTGAAACCATACCACACTCCATTAAAAAACAGGCAAATAGTAGAGAAAGCTATAAATGACATGTTGAATGCAGGAGTTATACTCGATCGAGATCAGCATGGTCGTCACCAATAGTGATTGTTTCCAAGAAAGATGGAACGAGTAGATTCTGTTGTGATTATCGAGCGTTAAACAGAATTACAAAAACGATTTCGTATCCATTGCCACGGATAGATGATATTTTGGCAACACTTGGACACTCCACACATTTCACTACATTGGATGCACGCTCAGGATTCTGGTGCATTCCTATGACACCAGCAGCGAAAGAAAAGTCAACGTTTTGTACACACATGGGTAGTTACAAATGGAACGTTATGCCTTTTGGGTTGAAAGGAAGTCCCGCGACATATATGGCGTTGATGGATGAAGTTCTACAAGGAATGCATTCTTTCGCATTAGCTTATATTGATGATGTATTGATTCACACATCAGGTACTGTGGATGACCACATATACAAGGTTGAACAAGTTTTTGATCGCCTACGATATCACCAGGTTAAACTCAAACTAAGTAAATGCGAGTTATTAAAGACGGAAACTAAATACTTAGGGTTTATAGTGAATAAAGAAGGTATTCGCCCTGATACAGATAAAGTGGAAGCAATAAGGAACATGCCCGCTCCCACAACAGTGAAGCAGGTACGAGCGTATATTGGTTGTTGCGGATACTACAGACGTCACGTCGTTAATTTCTCCACGGCTGCTGAACCACTCATTGCACTTACCAAGAAATATTCAAGATTTAGGTGGACAAAAGAATGCCAAGAATCCTTTGATTATCTTAAGGAAGCACTTACAAAGATACCACTGCTTGCACATCCGGATATATCTCGTCCAATGATCTTGTATACAGATGCTTCAGATACAGCAATAGGCGCTTGCTTAGTCCAACTTAGGGAAGAGAATGAGACACCCATTATACCAGAAATCCCTAATGAAATGCCTATAGCATTCGTGTCACACGCTCTCTCTAAAACTCAAAAACTATGGTCGACAACGGAGAAGGAGGCGTTTGCTATACATTACGCAATACAAAAACTTGATTTTTATATCAGAGGCACTAAACTCACTATCAGAACAGACCATCAACCATTAGTGAATTGGCTTACTAAGACGCAGGAGCAGCCAAAAAAGTTACAAACATGGTCTATGAACCTACAATCATATGATACACAAATTGAATACATTCCCGGTATTCAAAACACGTGTGCAGACCTCCTTTCGCGAACGCCACAACCTAGTACTATACTGGAAGATGATCTAATTGCGTCTACAGATATCAACGACAACGCAAAGGAAATTAACATTATAAATTCCAACAGAGTAGATGATGGGAATACCACTACCATAACAGATAATGGCACGCAGCAAACAACAGATGTAGATACACTTGATGTACATACTGAGCAGAGAAAAGATCCCGAAATTCTTAAGATCATTAAACAAGTGCAAACGAAACCTACGTCGCTTAAACGGTTTATAATCTTGCCCAATGATCAACTACTATATCATATTGATGAGAAACAAGAGGGGAGATTACAGAAAGTAATTCCACAATCAGTAATACCCCAACTACTAGAGCAGTTTCATGATAATAATGGACATGTAGGGAGAGATAAAACCATTGATATAATCAAGAAAAGATACTATTGGAAGTCTATGTACAAAGATATAATGGAATATGTTGGTACTTGTAGGGTATGCAGAATCAGAAATATGAGACCAACTAAAGTTCCTTTACAGGAAATGAAATCATCTCATTTTCCTATGGAAGTTATAAGTATGGACATTTCTGGTCCATATCCTGTTACGCAATCTGGAAATGCATACCTTTTACATATTGTTGATCAATATTCAGTATGGCCTGAAACTTATCCTCTTAAGAATATAACGTCAGCGACAGTGACAGAGTTTTTTCTACAAGAATTTGTACCAAGACATGGTTGTCCTAAAAGAATCATCACGGACAATGGAAAGCAATTTGTAGGCAACCCTTTTAAGAAGACACTTCGGACTTTGAATATTCAGCATACAACTAGCACTTTTTATAGACCACAGGCAAACGGACGAAATGAGAGAATGCATGCTACATTGCATGATATCCTTGCTAAATATATACAAGGCAATGCTCAATATTGGGATGTATATATCAATCAAGCTCTTGAAGCGATAAGAGTAAACATAAATGAGACGACAGGACTATCTCCGTTCTACATGCTATATGGACGTGAGCCTATGTTCCCACTAGATAATCTTTTGCAACCCCAAAAGAAATATCAGGGTGAAGATCCTATAGAAATTATACTACAAGAAAAACATACAGCACATCAGATAGCAAACAGTAATGCACAGAAAGCCTTCAAGAAATGGCAGAAGCAGCATGATAAAAAGCGAAGTTAGAGAACTTCAAAGTCGGAGATAAAAAATATTACAAGAAGAACGTTAGAGATAATAAGTTGGATGCACGATGGCTTGATGGATATAAAATAGTAGAACAGACAACACCCGTTAATTACAGTCTATGGCATGAGGAAAAGAACATAACCATCAAAGCACACGCATCACAGATGAAAAAAGACGATCATCGCCCTATAGCTCCGCCAGCCTTATGCAGTAGCAGACCAATACGAAAAGTCACGTTGAGTTATTATGATTCCACAGAGACATTAAGTACTTCACGTGAAGAAAACGACATGGATGTTGAGCAGAACATTAGCCTACAACAACATAACACTTCAGGTCAACTCCAAGATGCTGTACATCGTTTAGTTCGCTGCAGAGAAGACTCAGAAGGTAAAGATGACATTCCACCAGCAGAATTGAGAGAAAGACTAATATACAGAGACAATCGTCTACACGGGAGAGATAGTAATACGCCACTATCGACACAAGACGAAGAACCTCATGCGTCCATATCAAGTCAAACATACTATAGTAGTCAGGGACTACAACCGTCAACTCCCAGTCAACACCAGTCTACACATTCTACTTGGGATAGTGAAGATGACAGACCTTTGAAATCAGCAACGAGAAACATAGCCCCCCACGGTAGCAACTTTACAGAAGAACATGGTAGTCAGGGACTACAACCGTCAACCTCCAGTCGACACCAGCCTACATACTCTAGCTCGGATAGCGATGACGAACAGTCTTTACAAGTGACGAAAAGTAACATTACTCACCATACCCAGAGTCCTACAGCGAAGCACACAAATAGCAACAAGAATGTCATTAATACGCCTTCAGCACAGGTGGAATCTGAACTTGATGTAACAGAACAAGAAGACAGCGACATAGAGTGTATGGATGATACAACCACCACCGAAATACGCATAGCTACCAAACGCCCTTACCAACCTTCGTCACTAGATTCACCACCAAGAGCGAAATTGCTACGATTACCACAAGAACATCTACGAACAAGATTCAAAAGAAATCATCGCCAAGTACATAAACCTTAACTAGGTTTCCAACAAAATATAAATATTCGTTCGCCCCCCACCTCCTGCAGAGCGACTATAAACTCAACATCGCAGTACATATCAGCTTCGTCACAGTATGACAGTCGCCTCTCCAGCAGAGAGATTACACTGTTGGAACTCGCAAAACAAATCTCCAACTTAGTGTAGTCGTCGTAAAGCATTCCCCAGCTATAGTGCTTAATTCGGTACTCTAACCAACATAGTACCTAAAGTTAAGATAGTTAATTGAGTCACACTGTGTTTAGCTTAAGTTGATATTCATATACTGGAGCACTCTTAGACACTTACAGTACTCACTAACTTCTTTAAAGAGAGTCGAGTTGACAAACTAGATTACACATAGTCTTAAGAGTGTGACAAAGTAGATCAAACATATAGCCTTAAGAATGTGACAAAGTGAATTAAAAACATAGTCTTAAGAATGTGACAAAGTAGAGTGAATACATAGAAGTTCATCATTGTGACACAGCAGAGTACACACATATAATCTTATGAATGTGACAAACTAGAATAACTACATATAGTTTTAGGAAACTTAACAGTGTTCTTCCCAAGGTACAAGATGCAGCATACTTGATGATCAACACTGACATTGGTTAAAATATGTATAGTACATTAAATGCATGTTAATTATTATAATGTACCTATTTCAGACATAAAAGTATTCAGGATCAGAAAGAAAAAAAAAAGAGAAACGAGAAAAGAAAAGAAGAAGGGAAGTAATCCAGACTCAGTCAAGTGGAGTCTTACTCATGGACATAGGCAAATATTGGACTGAGGATGAACGTCCCCACTTTTTACTGCACTGGTTGTACAGAGATAACAGAAAAAAACAACTTGGTTGCAGTATTGGTATTATGGGTACTGCTTACTTAAGAGATGATGGTAATGACAGTTATAGGGTCATGACTATATTACTTTTACATCCTAAGGTTAGATATTTTGTTAACCCTGACATAGTGACATGTATCTTTCACTATCGCCCCAATACATATGAAGATACTACTGCATGTATATATAGGTTTAGACAGAGTTAAGGACTTGACTGATGCATCCAAGACTAGAATCAGTCGGGCACATCAACTCTGACATAGTGACATCTTTCACTATCACATTAGGATATTTACTGATGCACCACTAATTAGTTATTTCTGCTTCTCTGTCTAGTATAATGGATAAATTACATTAACAGCAGATATTTCAAGACATATAAAGGTACTGACAAACCTCTGTGTCCAGAGGCAGTGACCATGTCGAAAAAATAGGAACATGTATATATATATATATATAGATAATAAGTGCACAGCCATGATTTATTTTTTTGTTGAGTATTGATGGTATGCCTCAAGCTAAGGTTCAGCAATGAGGTAGCGTTACATTTTGCTTCAAAATATTTTTTGGGGGAAATTTTTTAACATGTAGACTTTGAATATGTATACAGGCGCGGTGATAATGGTATGTTAAAGAATAGAATGGGATTGCTAGATGATGGAACACAAATGTCTCCCTATGGGATACATTTGTATGGCCCCGGGTTGTATGTCACCGTTCGCTTTGCTAGGAGCATTATAAAATGCTCAAGCAGGAATTATAAGCGGTGATTTGGTTTTGGTTAAGAGGGAAGGTATGAAAAAATGGTTTAAGAAATAAGAATGGATTTGAATAAAGACTATTTGTCTTGCTAAAAGGGAAATAAGATGAGTGAAATCATGCTTTGATCAAAGGGAGAAGACTCTAATTATTAAAGTCAGGGAAGGAAAGTGCTTAATTACACATAAGTAGATTTGGTGAGTTGGTAATTATGGTTTAGAAAATATACATATAAGAATTGTATAGCAAGCTTTAGAGAAGACAATATAAGGTTAAGTCAAATATGCAAAGGGAGACAATGGGTAATTACCTCCCTTATATGATTAAGTGAGTTGAGAGGAAAAAAATATGCACGTGAAAAGTTTACCAGGACAACGGATGACACTTCACTGAGTTGTTTACACAGCGGATAAGCGTGAACATATTTCAGCTGAGCGAACAATAGGAGGAACCAATGAATTTACAGTAAACAAGGACAGATCAGCTGATAATGATTTTATAGAGGAGAAGCCATTTAGACGCGCTGAGGAGCGGACGCATTTTTTTCGGGGGAGCAGTCCTAGTTAAGGACGTAGAGTGGCAGGAATGTGTATTCTGCCAGGCTCAAGTTTAATTTCTGTGGGAAACAGAATGAATACTTCTGAAGAATCCTATAGACCTAGTTAGAGTAGTAGAATCTATTCACATATGAAAGACAGAACGGTGTTTAAAATATAGGTTTAGAGATAAGAGGTGATAGTAAGAAATATGAGTGTTGTGAGGATTCTGTGCAACCAGAGTAAGTAGGTCCTTTGACTCATAACTTTTGATAGACATTGAATAGAATGATTTCAGAAGTTGAAATAAAGTATTACAAGGTTAACGACGCTTACAACTAGGTGAGCGCAGAATAATGAGAAACGAAGCTGAAGCTACAAAATTGACTATGAGGTGAATAAACTGAGACTAAGTAGGCAGCTGAGGAGATTTTACAGAAGAACAGGGACTTAATAGCCGTGCTGGGCTATTGTATAATGAACTTTGCAACATCGACTGCTACAAGTAAGATGAGTAAGCAATTGAAGGCTGATTGTATTTACAGGATGAAACATGCGCTCTCTAGCAGGTATAAGTATGAGGATATCGCAACAGGTGTACCCAATGAATTGATTTGCATATATGAATTTTTAGATGATGGTATTTGATTAAATTGAGTCAAAATTGACAGGATTAGTAGACAAAAGAAACCAACTCAGGAAAGAGTTGATGAAAGGCTTGGGAGAAGCCAGAATAAATAGAAAAGCCTTAAGGGAAGAAAATATGTATAAACCATACCTGAATATGTTCTCAGGCAGAGAGCTATAACTATATATATATAGGTATGTGAGTGTGCCCAGAAGGAATGGGACATACAAGAGGCAGTTAGGAAATGTTTGTACCTGGAATTTGTACCACATGCCTCCTGTTATGATGGAATTTTTGATGTAAATAAATCACTTGTTTTGATGGAACACTTCTCAAGTTGGGTTAACTCTCTAAAAGGTTGTTGAGTGCTTGAGTAAACAAGATAATAGACATAAGGGAATAACTGCTATACGAAGTTGTCACTTAAGTAACATCATAAGAAGGGATGGAACGAGTTTAGGTTGGAAGTTTGAGAAGATATCATCCAGGAATCAATAACTCTGGCGGTGAGGGCCAGTATTAAGATATACTCTTACTTGGAAGATAGGTCAATGGATCAAATTGACAAATAGAAGGTAGACAACTAGGCCTGCCCCAGTCACCTAGTTCGTTGGTTGACAATTAGTGCCAAGAACAGATTAACGGCACGGTCACATCATCTCTAATTGGCGTCGTGACCAGTCCTAAGACATATAAAGGGACCACTGGGACACATAATCTCTAATTGGTGCCGCAACCAGTCCTAGGACATATACAGGGCACACGGTCACATGATATCTCTAATTGATGCCGTAACCAGCTCACGGCACTGTCACACATAGACAGTTTAAAGATGCAATCACTAATATAACTTTCCTATCAGCAAGTATAGACCAAATAAAGGCCGAAATACTTGTGTCCAGTTATGTGTAGTGGAAGACGAATAACACAGAATATACGGGTAGGTTAAAGTCACGGATGGGTGAACTCTTAAATAAATAATGGAGGAAACCTTGAGTCCTGTGAACAGGTAATAAATTAGTAAATAAATAAATAAAGGTAATTAACAGGTACTCGTTGGACACAAAGAATGACACTAGACAACAGAAAAGAAAATATGTGATAGGTTTACCGGGAATCAAACCTAGGACGAACCAGGCGGCGCCATCGCCTTGCTGTGACAGTACATCGTGAAAGGACGCTCAGTCAATTTTGCACCCCAAAAAAGTGCATTACTGGCTGAGGTCATTCTCATGACCCTCACACAACTATGGTATATAAGATCCGTGGACGACCCAGACAGTTTAAAGACGAATTCACTAATATAACTTTCCTATCAGCAAGTATAGACCAAATAAAGGCCGAAATACTTGTGTACAGTAATGTGTAATGGAAGACGAATAACACAGAATAGACGGGTAGGTTAAAGTCACGTATGGGTGAACTCTTACTTAAATAATGGGGGAAACCTTGAGTCCTGTGACACCATTCGACTTCCGACTTCTGAAGCGTACAGACGTATTTTTGCTAACCTCAAAGTACACAAGGCTGATACGTCCTTTTTAGGACGAGACACAGTAGAGAAATTCATCGAACTACTCAAGGATATACACAACTTAAGATTAAAGCAGTGAGACTAAGGATAAACATTAAAGTTCATACAAAACCAAGTACATAATAAAAAGAGTAGTAGCAAATTAAAAGACAGGGATAATGCCACCGCTAACCAGGGCACAGTCCGGGGAAGGCAAAGCGTGGGCCAAGACAACTGAAAAGGACAAAACACCAAACCTGACAGAAAAAAACAGAACCACAAACCCTGAAGTCAGAGACACAGAAATAAAGGACAGGATAGAGACAAAATGGAAAAACTGAAAGGAGGCTCAGAAGTAAAAACAACAATAAGCATAAACAATAAAGGCGAAAACTCAGAAACCAGGACAGCTAACAAAAAGATAGGTCTCGGGGAAGATGAAAATCAGGTCAACCAGAAAAACACAACCAAAAGAAGTCAGGAAACCAGAGGAAAAAACAAAGAAGACTCCAACCGAAAGGAAACCCAAAAAAAGTTAAAATTACACAAATAGCTGGAACAGAAGCCATGCTTAGATCTCTCTCGGGTGACAAAATCCTGGTCATCCTGGAAAAAGTAATTGATAATAAAGCCATTGCCAAAATAAATAAACAAAAAAGTGTAGTAATGTTAACATTAAATGATACAGAAAAAAACAAAAACGTTACTACAAGAACTGCAGGAAAAACCAAAATTGATCCAACTGGCCCACGACATCAAAATACAAATAGAAATTTCAAAAGAAACCAGAAGATGTGTGGTAAAAGGTATAAACCCAACCATATCAGGTGAGGAAGTTTTAAACAACCTGGCCAAGCAGAACCCAGATTTAAAGCTGGTACACGTGGAACAAATAACAGTGAAAGGGAGTGTAGTAACCCCAGTGGTAGTAATAACGACACAAGGGAGGGAACCCCCAAGACAGTACCATTTGGGAAATCTAAAAAGAACACATAAGCCTACATTCCCCCAGTTTTGCAGTGCTCCAACTGCATGAAATTTGGCCATGGCCGAAACAGTTGCAGGGAGAAGACAGTATGCAGGTTTTGTGCCGGTGCGCACCCTTTTACCCAGTGCAAAAAGGCTAAGTCAGATACTGACTATAAAAAGGATAATGAAAACAGAAAATGCATTAACTGCAAAGGGAACCACAACGCCAGGTTTCAGGGCTGCCCAGTGTATCAGCAGACCAAAAAAAGCACCGAAGGAATCAATAACAACCAGAACCCCTTTCAAAACGGTCACTGAAGATATAAAGGAAAACAATACACATACGAGCACTAAAGTAATAACAAAATCAAGAGTGTGCAAGAGGAAGTCTTCTTCTTCTTCTGCGTTCGGTTTGTAGTCATGCTAAATCTGCAGGCCTGTCGCCAGGACGAAGTCCACAGTCTTTTCCAGGTCGGCGCGGCAGCCCCATAGCTTCTGCTGGAGCTCATCACCTTTTGGCCAGGTCGCACGTCGCAATTTATCATGGGTTGGACAGTTCTGGAGAATGTGTTCTGGAGTCTGGATATCAGTTCCACATGGGCATTCATTCGTGTGGGATATCTTGAGGCGATAGAGATGTCCTAGTAATCTGCAGTGACCAGTTCTCAGGCGGAAAATTGTCGTCTGTTGGTGTCTGTTTAGGTGGTGGATTGGGTCATCTCTGCTGTATATATCCCCTTCCTCCTTCCACTGATTTTTGTACTTGTTGTGGATGATGGTTTTTGCTTCCCGATAGGGCAATGGGTGGCTGTATTGTTCCATTTTACTGCCACTTCTTGATAGAGCATCTGCTTTCTCATTACCAGCGATTCCACAATGGGCAGGTAACCACTGAAGGGCAATGGTTGATGACCTTTGGATGATGTTAAGCTCAGATCTGATCTCATTCATCATGTTATCATTTCTGGTGTTTTGCAAGAGGAAGTTAAAATGATTAAAACACAGTTGGCTAAAGAAAGTAAGAACCAGGTAGATAGTAACAAAACAGTACCAAAAAAACCAGTCGGATGGTTCAACTACATTTTTGGAAGGTACGAATGCACTGACAAGTGCAGAGGCAATGCTTCAAGAAATGAAAGCCATACAGCATCAAATTGCCCAGGATGTAGTTAAATTGTCAGCAGTGAAAGAAGAAAATGAAATGATACTAGTTAAATTATTTGAACTGAAAGAGGAAAATGAAATTACACTAAAAAGGACAGAAAATCAGAGACAGGAGATTAACATAGACAGAGAAACGATAGAAAAGGAAAGTGGCAAACAAAAGCAAGAGGCCAAATGCAAATAATGGGTAACAAAAACCATCAAGCACATAGAGAGAGTTTTGATAGAGGAAAGAACAGAAGAAAATCGTCACAAACCCAAGTGTTGAAAAAAAGTCTTTAATTACATAACAGAATCACCACGAAGAGTAGGCCTTATGCCTCAAGCAAACTGATAGGGCCAATACAAACTAAGAGCAAACTGATAGTTTTAACACAAAACAAAAGGGATACTAGTTAATATAAACAATGGATAAGAAAGGATGTAGAAATTGTTTTCAGTGGGAATTGTAGGGGTAATCAAAAAGAATTTTGCAACCCCTACTAGTAGAGACAGGAGGAAGCCTAACACTACATATGCCTTATCCAAGAAGACACACTTTTAAACCCGAATAGTATAGATAGTTGTAAGGGATTTAAGATACTAAGGGACGATAGGAAAGAGGGTAGAGGAGGGGGTGTCGCAGTCTTAGTTAACAAACCATTTTAAAAATTATAGACTGGGAAGTAGAAATTTGATACAACCAACATAGAAAGGTAGCCATGTCACTTTAAGAGCAGCTGAACCAAACAATCAAAACAATCTTAAATGTATACGCTAAAAAATGGTAACACAATTAAAGATAAAGAGAATATTAGCCATGAAAGCACCAGAACTAGGCCCAAAACAGTCATAGGCGATTTTAATTCCCATCATTAGGCTTGGGGTGGACAACATGCAGACAATGCAGGAAAGCGCCCTACTTGACTTTATAGAAAACAATGACCTGCTAATACTAAAATGATGGGGGGGGAACTGCAACTAGAAATTAAACGCCACAAGCTAACAGGGCAGAGACTCAGGAATAGACATAAGTATAGTGCAAACTAACCACCTAGCGAATGTAAAATTGGGATGTGTTACAAGACACACATTCAGATCATCTGCCCCTTATAGATAAACCATGCATGCAAAATGTCATTCCAAACCCAAGAACCAGTGAAAACCGACTTTCAACTATAAAAAAAGCAGAACTGGTGAAGCCTTCCAATCAGAGCTGGGGGTGATGGAATATAAAGACATGGAAACAGAATGATACTGACTTGTGAGCAGAAACACTGACCAATGAAATTCTGAGAAAAATATGAGCAATAGAAAAATATAAACCAAATAAGAATATGCCCACAGCACCTAAAAACCAATAAATAACATATAATAAGAAAAGAAAAACTCAGTGGAATAAAGAACCAAGTTTGCCTGGTGAAATAAAAGCTGTGCAGAAATTCATGAGAGAATGAAAAAAGGCCTTACAAAAATATAGAAATAACAGAACTGAAGAAAACTATGATGAGTATAAACATATTAGGAATGAATCAAACAGAATAATATTTAAAGGCCAAAAGTAACAAACTGGAAGAGAAGTTTTTGTCAGTCACTTAAACCTAGCACTAATCAAGGAAGTATGGAAAAAAGCTAAGGCAATCTAAGGGAAAACAATAAGAAAACAATAATGTCAACAATGCAAACTATACCAAAAGAGCAAAACATATAAAGAAAAAGCTACTCCCTTGCTGAGTATTTTCTAATAAAGTCCATGCAAAAAATAATCTTGGACAGGTGAAAAAATAGAGAATGAGAAAGACTTAGGATACAGTTTTCCAAAAAAGGAACTACCATACCAGATAGATGAAACAAACTAATTAGATAAGATGCTGATAACCAGAGGAAAGAAGTACCAAGTGCAAGTAGAGACGGAAGAGAAATCAAGGGATAGGCTACTACTAGCCGGGAGGGGGGGGGGGGGGGGGGGGGGGGGGGGGGGGGGGGTGGGGGGGGGGGGGGGGGGCTTCTTCGGCCAACCCAGAGGCCTCTAGGTTTGCTTTAGTGGCTTTGGTGTGCCGTCTGGTAGTGCCATTAGATGGAAAGGGGGAAGAAGAGAATAGAACACTTTTGGTTCTTGAAACGAAAGGACCTGAAGTGTGAAGAGGACAACAGGATGAAGCAAAATCGTATGAGGAACAGTCATCTAAAAAGAATCCTAAATAAGACGAGTAAAAAAGAAGGTGCTGGAGAATGGGAAACAATCAAGAAAAAAGTAGGAAAAGAAAGTCAAAGGCGGGTAAGGACAAGACGTCTAAGCTATTGAGGGGTCGGTCAAACAGGTAGTCCGCACAAGTGCGGGCTACATTAAGGCGGGGAAAGCGACAGTAGTGGGGGACAGGGAGGGAAGCAGTGTTCTTTGAGTGATTTTTTTTTTTTCCCGAGTGCAAAAAAAAAGATGTCTCCGCAAAACAAAAAAACGTCATAAAAAAAAAAAAAGCGGGACCCCTAGCCTAAAAAAATAAAAAAAATCAAACACAGAAAAAACTCCAAAAAAAAAAAAAAAAAAAAAAATAAAAAATAATAAAAAAAAAAAAAAAGCACAAAATAACGGGCAACAGGAAAAAAAAAGTGCGGGAAAAAAAATCCAACAAAAAAAAAAAAAAAAAAATAAGCTACCTCAAAAAACGGGCTCAAAAAAACACAAACGGGGTCTCTGCGCTGAAAAAAAAAAAAAAAAACATTGTATCACGTGAGGGCAAAATAAATGCTAAAATAAAAAACTGAAAAATACAAAAAATAATATGAATAAATACAAAAGAACACAAGCTAAATTAAAAATCAAAAAAAAAAACAAAAAATGCGCAAAAAAAAAAAAAAAAACAAAAAAAAAAAACAAAAAAAAAAAAAAGAAAAAACGGTAAAGAAAAAAAAAAAAAACATCTAAAAAAAAAAAAAAAAAAAAAAAAAAACATAAAAAAAGCAAAAAAAAAGTTGACCTGGGTGTACCATGTCACCACCACCGGGGAGGGCGGGGGGGGGTGCGGGGGGTGGGGGGACTACACCGCACATGCGTCCGAGGGCAACAATAAGCCCTTTTCTACAACCACGATTGTGGGGGGGGTCAGCAATTTACGGAGCACAGGACTTGTGAGGTCATGCGGGGCCGGAGCTGATGGGGGTTGAGGACTACACGCAGGAGTAGTGAATTGTGGTAGGGTGGTTTGTTGTTTTTTTTTTTTTTTTTTTTTGATTTTTTTTGGGTTGTCTCATCCGTGACACCTGTCGGTCGATGTTGGGGCGTGGGGTGAAAGTGGGCTGGGGGGGGAGGGGGGTGTGGCGTGCAATGTGGGGGGGGGGGGGGGGGGTGTGGGGGGGGTGTGGGGCGGGTGGTTCGGGGCCGTCAAGTCGCGCATGGGGGAACGTAACCCACTACACTTCGCGGCGACCCAAATTCCAAACCTAAATAGCTCCCTGTTTCAGTGGGAGGGTCCTGCGTTGTGTGACGGGGCGTGTGGGGGCGGTCGCGGTCCGGGGTAGAAAATGGGGGGCAGGGGCTCTAGTATGGTCGGGCGTGGGTCACCGAGGTACAGGGGGGCAGGGGGGCGGTGGGGAGCGGTGGGTGAGGGGATCTGGATGGGATCATTCCCGGGGCGGCCGGTGATCTGGGCCGGTGGTACGGGGTGTGGGCGGGGGTGGGTGTGGGGGTACGGGGCGGCGGCCCCCTGCTTTTAGGGTGAGTGGGTCGGGTAATTTCTCGATTCACGGTCCTCTCGAGCGGTGCTGGGGGTCGTCACTCGAGCCGATGTGCTCTACCAGTCATGACAAGAAAAAGGAATAAAAATCTGCGAGGTTAGAAGGCAATTTTTTTTGCAAAGCTTTTTTTTTTCCAGAGGCGTCGGCTGTTACAACCCCCCCCCCCATTGGGCGACAAGGCCTAAGGAAAAGCACCGGGTAGTGCGGCGCGGCAGCCCATGACAAGCGTCATGCACAGAGCCATGGGCACACAGCCGGTAGCAACCATGCAAAAACACCCAGGTTTTTTTTTGCAACATGTAATAAAAAAAAATATCACTGTCACAAAATGGGGCGTCATGCATGTGGGAGAGATGAGAAGGGCGGGGGAACTGGAGGTAGGATGAAGCTGATGAATCTCTATTATGCTGTGAATTGGTTGGTTGGTTTTGATAAGTAGAATGGTGTTTGTGATTGACACGTGAGTGAACATGGAATGACATGGCAGATGCTGGAACGTAGAGCTAGAGGAAGGGTGGATGGAGTAGGACAAATAGGTGGCGTGAATGGATTTAGAGTTTTTGGGATTTAATTATTTGTTGGGTTGGTGGAGTTTGTCACAGCATGGGTATAATGGGGTCTGCGGAGTAGGACGGGTCCCGGGTTCATTTGAATGGTGTCATGAGTTGTCTGCAAGCTAAGGGCCCTAGTGGGGGAAGGGGAGTAAGGATATTGGGGGGTACGTTTGTCGGAGTACAGTAGGTGTTGGTTGGGACGATTAGGCACAGAGTGTATGTTTTTGATGGGGTAGATGGAAAATAAAGAGTAGTGTGGGTATAGGGACATGGTAAATTGTGAGTAGATATGTTGTGGGATGTGGGTGTGGTGAATACAGTGTGCTGCTTGATTTTAAATGTTTTGTGGTTATCATAGACATACAGATGTTATGTGTGTAATATCACAGAGTGTCGTGTGAGGATTTAGGTGGGTGTATGAGGGATGGTAATAAGGGGACGAATGTTGAGATAGATCAGAGTGTCTGCGACTTCATATGTGAGGTAAAAAATAGTTAAAGGGGAAAATAAAGTTTGTCTGATTGTAATAGGGTATTAGTGTGGAAAAGAATGGTGAGTAGATGGGAAAAGTGATGAAAATTAGTAGGAAAAGAGTTTTGAATAGATAAAGTTGGTTAATTATAGATTGAGTGTGTCTAGAATCATAGGACATGTGAGAGAGTTATAGGCGGGGTAAGAGAAACTGGAAAAAGCTAGCGTGGGAATGTAATTGGATCTGTGTGTAAGTTTAAAAGTAGTGTATAGTCGTTTATTATGTAAAAGTGGATGTTCTGTGAAAGTCTTATAAGAGATGTTTTGGACGCTGAAATAGTGGAAATCGACTTATGTTAGATATTGTAAAAAAATAGTATTTTGAAATGATGAGAAATCATATATATTAGTGATTGATGGGGGAAACTTAGGAGTAGTGTATGAAAATTTTAGTAAAGACTGTTAGATGTATTTGATGAGTCAGGCAGACTGGTCTAGAGGGGAGGAATATGTTGGAAAAGGGATAGATAAGGGAGAGGAAACATGACACAAGGACACAGTACATATGTGTGTATAAAATAATCACGTAACATGTACGGATGGATAGGGTACCATATAAGTTACGTTGGAGTCACGCAGTTTTTATTGATAATTTATTTATATATATTCTGATAAAAAATGGTATTGGAGATTGTAAGAGAGCTGTATTAGTAGGTCTGAAATGTGCTGGAGGCCGTATTGATGTTATAGAATGGATGATAACCTTAATTTGGGGTTTTGCGCGCATGGGAAGGTATGAGGTAGAGGAGCGAGTGAGTCAGCTGTCAGTCTAGAATGTTATATCTGTCGTAGGTATAAGTTACTATGTACACACAGTACAATTAGTTGAGAATATAGTTAGTCGTGTAGAATGTAAGGAGGTACTTGGTAGGTAGATCATCTAGTATATAGTGGTGTTGGATAGGGGTG
Source organism: Oreohelix idahoensis (assembly GCA_024509875.1). Taxonomy (NCBI): domain Eukaryota; kingdom Metazoa; phylum Mollusca; class Gastropoda; order Stylommatophora; family Oreohelicidae; genus Oreohelix; species Oreohelix idahoensis. The sequence goes on from JAMPIV010006699.1 coordinate 20,376, forward strand.
GGTGTAGGATTAAAGTAAACTATTTGATGATTAGTACGTAATGACACTGGTAGTTAAGAGAGATTAAGGGTGTGAGTTGATGAAGTCTAACAGTTAGTGTTGAGTCTAGAGTTGGTGTGTATGTGATCGTTTAGTAAGGCAGGGATGTATATAATGAGTAGATGTTGCGGAGGTGGAGGATGATAGATGTAAAGTAAGGAATGTATGTGTGTTTTAGGTTGTGTGTTTGGATAGATGTGTATGGTATTAATAGTGTGAGAGGTGACGTACATTATTTTTAGTATATTAAAGCGAGGGTAGTTGATGTGGTTTAGTAAGGTATGTGGGTATGGATTAGGGATGATGATTGTAAGTCCAAAAAACCATACAAACATGGGAGTGGGGAAGAAGATTGGTGAGTAAAGTGTGAGGGGGTAATGTTAAGTTGTGGGGGTGGAGAGGTACGGTTTGTTGCGGGACAGAAAAACATGTGTTGGGGGTAGATATAGCTCTCAGCGTTATCTGGAGTATAAGAACACTAAGATTAAAGAGGTGGAAAGGTTTTAGCGCAGTTAGGTTGGTTTTATGTTAGGTTGGTAGTTTGATGGTATTATTTATTGGATGTAAGAAGATTTGATAACGTTATTCACAGAGAATATTTAGCACTGAAGGATGTGGGTATTAGGATAGCGCCATTGTTGGGAGGGGGGTGTGTATAGGAGATTTTGACTGATCGTTTATTGGTAGGTTTGGTGAGAGTGAAACCTAGATTTGTTGAGATAGGGGGAGGAGGATGGAGGGTTGTGTTTGGGTGGTGTGAAACAGGTAGTAAAGGGAGAGAGGATTAATGTAGAGTATATTTGTATGGGGTTTTCCATTGTGAGGATTGTGAAGGGTATAGGGATTGTTGAATTTTCAGGAGGGTGTGTGACATGTTGGGATGGGTTAAAAGTATTTTATTGGTAGGGTTGATGTGGAGTTTGTGTTATGGGGGTAGTTGATATAGATCGAGGGTAGTAGATGGTTTGATATTGAAGAGGAATATGAGGCAATATTTGGAATTAGGGGTAGATGGGGGAATGTATTGAGTGGGGTAGGGTAGTATAGTATTGAGTGAGAGGTATGGATTGGTATAAGAGGGGATGATACACGTATTTGATTTAGGTAGTATTTGTGTAGGAGGTTTGTGTGGATGGGTATGTCGAAGGAGGATAGTATAGTGAGATGTTGGGTGTATGGGAGGGGATGGTTTTAGGAGATAATTTTGGGATAGGGGAGTAGGTTTAGGGTGATTAGGAGGATTTGTGGAAGGGGTTGGGTGTTGTAAGGATTGAGGAATTTATAGGGTTTATGGTGGGTAGGGGGAGGTTTATGATTGTGTTTAAGGGAGGGGGATGGGAGGGATTATGGGGGGTGTGTTTGGAGGAGAGGTTTAGTGAGAATAAAATAGGGGATTGTATTGGGAGTAATAGGAGGGAAAATATGGTATGTGAGGTGGGGAGGTATGGGGATAATTGTTGTAGGTAGTGGTTAGGGGGAGGGTATTGGCGATTTGAAAGTCGAATGGGAGATTTTAGCGTGATAGGGGAGAGTATTCTGGGAGGAGTGGGTGTATGAGAATAGGAGGGGGATGGTAGATTTGAAGGGTTGAGGGTGTTGATTGTGGGATAGTGAGAAAGAGGTGAGTTATTGTGGATGAAATTGTTAGGATGAGGTTATGTGATGTTTGGAGGTATGTTTTAAGATTGTATTGTGGATGGTATTGGGAGTAATAGAGTAGGTAGGGTATGTGTGGATGATGGTAGTTGGAATTGGTTTTAGTTGAAGGTGATGTATTTAGATAGTGAGAATAGGTATGAATATAGGAGGAATTGTATAAGCTGGCAGGGTATAGTGAGTTTTGTGAGAATGGAATAGTTGTGTGTAAATAAGAATATAATGGTTGGGAAGAAATGTTGAAAAGCAAGAAGTTATAGGTATGAATGGTAAGTGTGGGTATTGATATGGATGAATGTTTTTGGAGTATAATTGGTCAATCTTTGTTAAATTGATTTTGTGTGTACTGAATGGTGGGTGTTAGCTGTAATAGGGATATGGAGTTGGTGGGAGGTCCTGATGTTAAAGTAAGTGGAAAATTAGGTATTATGAGGTGATGGTTATGAGGTTGTAAGGAATTGTATTGTTATTGGTGTATTGGTAAGTTTGAAAGTGGGGGGTATGTAGGTAGTGATACAAAATGGGAGTATTGCTGAGAAAGTATGTAGGGTATTATAATTGTATTTTTAGGAAATTACAACTGAGGAGACATGGGAGTTTAGGTAGGAATGTTGTTGAGAATTATTGATGGGGTTTTAGGAGTTGGGGAGGTAAGAGGTATTTGTAGGGAGGTGGGTTATTTAGGGTGAAATGGATTGTATATGGGGAGAATAGTATTAGGGTAGGTAGTTCGTAGGAGGGGTTTTTGGTAAGTGATTAGAGAGTAAGAAAGAGTGTTATGTGAATGGAAGGGTAAGTTTTGGGGTGAGGGAGGTAGGTTTGGTTTGTGGGTAGTAATGATTTAAAGGTGATGAAATTTATTAGTTGTGGATAGGTATAATTGGAGGAAGTAATAGGGTGATAGGTTGATGTGGGGTTTTAGAGAGATTTGGGTTTAATTGTTATATGGTTTGTTATTAAGAGTTTTAAGGTAGGGAGAATGGGGAGTAAATAGTAAAGTATTGTGATTGGATGTAGGTGTATGTTTGAGGAGGGTGGATTGTTTGGTTAAGTAGATAAGTGATATGTATTATGAATGTTGGTAAAATTTGAGGTTTTGGTTGTGTGTTGGGAGTGTTTAATAGTAATAGTAGGGGTTATTAGTGAAAGATGTATTGAGGGGGTGGTTGTGGGTTTTGGGAAGTTATTGAGAGTATTTTGAATATTTGGGTTGGTGTTATGGTACTCCTTCATGGTATGTGGGGGTGTGTAGTTTATGAAAGTAGATGTGTTTAATGATTTATATGTTTAGGAGTTTTAATAGTGAGTTTAGGGGAGTTATTATTAGGTGGGTGATAATTAGTAGGGAGAGTAAGCTAATGTTATTGAAGTATTTTGAATAAAAGTGGTTTGGGAGGATGGGGGGGTATTCATGAATTGGTATTGACTAAAGTTTGGGGAATGTTTGTATTGAAATTGAGGAGGGTAAATGTTAGTGTGTATGGTTATTTTGATGATATAGTGTGTTTGGGGGAGTAATATTTGAGTTATTTTTTGGTATGTGTTAGGGTAATTTAAGGGTTTTTATGATTGTATGTTATAGGAAAGGAGTTGGGATTATGGTTAAATGATTATGATATGTTGGGGGATTGTTGGTGTAGTGGAATATTGGATTTGTGGATATTGGGATTTTTTTTATGGTATTAATTGGTAGGTGTTTTTTAGGTGGTGATTGTAAAGTGTGTGTGTTTTGTAAAATGGTTTGGTAGTTGGTAATTGGTGGGAGATAGTGAGGGTGGGGTATTGGTGATGTAGGATTGGGGAGGAGGTTGGAGGTGATGGAATTAATTATAGGGTGGGGGGGAGGGTATGAGGTTGGGGATGGGAGTGTATTTAGATTTTTTTTAGGTAAAAATTTGTGTTTTTGGATGGTATGTTGTGAATGAAGTTAGGGTGGTGAAGAGTAAGGTTGGGGGGTAGTAGGTAGTGTTGTTGAGGTGTAATAAGAATTTAATATATGGGTTTGAGGTGAAGAAGATGGGAGGTATTGGAGGTGGTTGTAGTGGATTTTGGTTGTGATTAGGGAGGGTTTGTGTGGGGGGTTATGATTAATGGGTTGGATAAGAAGTAGAAATTTTGTGAGGGAAGGATGGGTTGGGGAGTTTGGGTGTGTGATAGGTAATGGTATTAGGTTAGATGGTAGGATTGGTTGGTGGGGAGATTTAGATTATGGTTGATGTGTTATGATGGGGTTATAAGGGGTGATGATTTGGTGGATTGGGATTATGAGGTGGGAGTGTGTGTAGTATTATAGGGGGGTTATTATGTGAGTGGTTGGTATTGGAGGGATTAGGAGTTGTATTGGGGGGGAATGGGGGGGGGGAAGGGAGGATGGTTGGGTTTGATTGTAGTTTGGATTTAGTGTGGGAAGGAGTGTTAGGATTGAATTTTGATATGTGAGGATGGATGGGGGTTTTGTGTAGAGTTGGATGGGGGTGAGGGATGGGTTATGTTAAGAGGGGGTAGGGAATTTTGGGGATGGATTTATGGAGGAAAAATTTTTGGGTAATTTTGTGATGATGTCAGTTTGATAAAGGAAGTCCCATGATACATTTGAGGGACTTTTTAAATTAGTGAGTTTAAGGGTATTTGGTGTTTATAGGTGGGGAGAGTATGAGGAATATGTATAGATGAGTATTGGGAGGTATTGTCAGTGATTGAGGGTTGAATGAGTAATGAGTGAGTAGTAAGTTGGTAGGATAGGGGTATGGGATGTTGTTATGAGATTGGGATATGGGAATGAATGTTATGAGGGATTGGGGGAAATGGGGGGTTGTGAAGTAATTAAGAGAGAAGGATGGGGGGAATTGTATGGAAGTAGGGGAGGTATGGGGTGTGATTAGTAAAGAGTAGATGGGATAAGGATTGATATGCTAGGTGTTTGTATTAGGATAGATGTTAGAGATGTAATATTTTATTTTGTTTGAAGGGTAATATAGGTGGGATAGTTTGGGGAAAAATTAATAGAGGAGTAGATAGGGATATTGGTATAAGATTGAATTTAGGAGGAATCACTGGGACGTATGAACAAACATGATGGTGATGTTGGTTGTAATATTGATTTGTAATGTGAGAAGTGAAGGTATGGTTGGTGTGACACTCCGTGGAGGTTTTAATGATTTTTGATGATAAGGTTGTACTTGATGTATGTTAAGGGAGGTAGGTGTAATACTCGTAGCCTGGATGGATAAGATATGAAGTACATGGTTTGATAGTTGAGGAGTGGTTGATATTTGGGGTAGAAATGGTATTTGAGTGAATTTATGTTTAATGGTAGGTTTGGGAATTGGGTTATAATTTAAAGGATATGTATGGTAGGGGGGGTTGAGATGTTAGGATTATAATGTGATAGTAAGTATTGAGGTTTTGGGGTGTGATGGTGTTGGTTAGGGTAGGTGTATTGAGAGGGGACAATGTAGGTATAGTAGTTTAGGAGGATGATGTAGGGTGATGAGATGTTGTGAGGGGAGTATTAGGGGAGAGTTGAGGGTGGGAATGGAATTGTATAGGTGAGGATTGGAAGGTGTAGTGATGAGGAGGGGGGGTGTTTATGAACTATGTTAGTGGGTTATTTGCATGAAGTGGGTGGAGTAGGATGGTGTGATGAAGTGTGTTGGGTGATATGTATCTTATATTAAAGTAGATGGTGAGTAGGTTTTATTTTGTGGTATGTGGGGGATTAAGTGGGGTGAAGTAAAAAAGTATTGAGATGATTGGAGGGAAGAAATGATGGTATTGAGGGGTTAGAGAGTAAGGGAATGTGTTTGATGGATAAGTTTGAAGAGGAGTTTTATGTGAGATTTAGATAGAGTTGTATGAGTTATTGAGGATTATGGTTGTAGGTGTTTATATGGAGATTAAGGAGGAGAATGGGTATTGGGTGTAAAGAGAGAGTGTAGTAGGGCAAGAGAATTGTTTGAGATAGTGTATGAAGTTTAAAATTGTAGAGGGTATGTTGAAGTTTATGTATTAGAGAATGTATAGGGTTAGGGTGGGGATAAGAGAGAGAGAAAGTTTATTAGAATAAAGGAGTAGGGTTTAGGATGGTGTTTTGAATAGGATGAGAAGGATGGATGAGATTGGTATTGAGGAATAAAGAGGAGATAGGTATTTGAATAGGAATGTGGTTGAATATGAGTGAGGTTTGGTTAGGTAGGTGATTGGGAAAATAAAGAAAAGAGGAGGGGATGGGATGATGTTGTTGATAGGAATATGAAATTTTGATTATTAGAAATGGAGCGAATGTGGTGGTGTGAAAAGATGTGAGGTGGGGAGGGGTGTATTGAGGGGAGATAGAGGAGATGGATGGAGTGTGATTGTAGGAAGGGTTTAAGTATTGAGAAATGGTGATTAGGTTTAAAGTGGGAGGAGATGGTATTAGAGGGGGTGGTGGGAGGTAAGGGAGGTAATGTTATGTGAATAAGAGTGTGTAGGGGAGAATGGTTATGGAGTGGAACATTTTGAGAGTCATGAAGGAGTAGAGGGTAGTATGTTGATGTATGTATTTGTAAGAGGTTGGAGTGTGATATAAGGTGGGAGAAAATTGTTTATTAGTGGTTTTAGTGTACTGAATATAAGTGTACAGAATGGGTGAGAATGAATTGGGGTGCGAGGGGTGGATTTGGTAAACGGGTACAATTGGTGAAGTCAGGCAAAGGTGAGGTGGGGTGTTAGGGGGTAGATAATGAATGGGGGATTTGAATGTTTAGATTATGGCATGGATGTGTGGGAGTTTCGGGGGGGTGGATAGGAGGGGAAGATAGGGAAGTTCTATTAAGGGTTGGGGTGGGATTTACAGGATATAATATTGATAATTAATTTTTGGGGCATAGCATAAGTCATATGTGGGTTTTTGGAGGAGTAAGGTATATTTAATGTAAATATGGAATTATAATGATCTGATTGAGTAGACATTATCTGTATTAGGTGGGTGAAGTTTTTGTAGATGTGGTGTGGGGGGTAGGTTGAGTAGGCAGAGTTGTGTTGTATGTTATAATTGGTAATGGATCATGTGTTGTAGGGGAAAGTTGGGGGTATGGGAAAGTGGATTTGAGGGGTTAGGGATGTCATATGTTTAAGAGGATTATTAGTGTAGGAAGGTTGATTTGAGGGGGAAAGTTGTTATGATGTCGGGTGAGGAATAATGTATTTAATTTAGGCTTTATGAAATTGGTTGATAAGGGGATTGAGGGAGTTTGTTAGGGGGAGTGGGAGTGATTGGTGTGAGGGTGGGGAGAAAATATGGTGAAAGTTATATAGGATTTGAGGGGGATAATTTTGGTGGTGATGATAGGTTTTTGGGCAGGGTGGTTAGTAAGGTAAAGTGGTTGGTTGTGTAAGGGTTTGTGGGGGGTGTAATAAGATAGGGGCTGTGAAGTGTTGGAAAGGTGGGCAGATGTGAGGTTTACGCAGCACTCAACTAACTTTTCAGAGAGTTAACCCAACTTGAGAAGTGTTCCATCAAAAACAAGGTATTTATTTACATCAATAATATCCATCTTGTAAGGGAGTGTGCGCGAGGTGGTACAAATTCCAGGTACAAAACATTCTCCTAAAGCCTCTTGTATGTCCCTTGTCCTCGGGCACTCTCTCAGATAACCGTTATATTTTGGTTTGATGAGGACAGGCCTTCTAGTAACAGATGCAGGATGTTTTATACATTTTGTTTCTTCCCTTATGGCTTTTGTCGATTTATTCTGGCGTGCGCAAAATGCCCTGTTCATCAACGCTTTTCCGGATTGGGTTGTCATCTTTGTGCTACTAAATCCTGTCAGTGTGAATACAATTTATTCAAATACCTCACCGAAAATTCAATATATGCAAATCAATCATTGGGTAATACTGTTTAGCGATATCCTCATACTTGATACGTGCTAAGACGCAGTTTTCATCCTGTCACATACTATCAGTCCTTCAATTGCTTACTCATCTTTACTTGTCTGCTGAATGTTGATATGTTCAATCTTTACTGGGTCCATGAAAGCGTTTTGGGCCCTGGTTCTTCCTGTCTAAAGCACTCAGCTGCCTACTGATCCCCTCAGTTTCTTTCTACCCTCATAGTCAATTTGTAGCATCAGCTTCGTTTCTCCATTATCTGCCTCTCCTGGTTAGCGACCGTTAACCTTGTATATCCTTTGCAATTATCAAACATCAGAAATCAATCAACGCTCTTGCAATGTCTCTCTCAAAGTTATGAGTCAAAGGTAATTCTTAAGTAGGGGGGTGGCATAAGAATCCGCACTACACTCTATTTCGTACTATCACCTCTTACTCTAAACCTATATTTTAAACACCGTTCTTCTTCAGTGGGGGATTTGATATGGTAGTAGATCGACGAACGTGGGGATCAGAGGGATGTTCTTCTGAAGTAGTTCATTCTGGGTCCCACAGTAAATTAAACTTGCGCGTGCGCGAGAGTGCAGATACACATTCCTGCCACTCTAACGTCCTTGACTAGGACTCGCTCCCGCGAAAAAAATGCGTCCGCTCCGCACCTCATAAATTTGCTTCTCCCTCTATCAAAACGGGAGCAGCTGTGGGATGCTGTCTTGTTTTACTGTAAATTTCATTGGTTCCTCCTATGTTTTCGCTCAGCGAAATATGTGTCACGCCTTATCCCTGTGTAACAACATCAGTGAATGGGTACAGAAGTTGTAACTGGAATCATGTGCACGTATCAGATGGTGGCCTCTCAACTCCTTAATCATATACGGGAGGTAATTACCCATTGTCCTCCATTGCAAGATTTGGACTTGATACCGGATATGGTCTTCTCGAAAGCTTGCTAGTATCAATCTTATATATATGTTTCTAAACCAGAATTACCAAACTCACACAAAGCTACTGAGTGTATTTAACACTTTCCATTGCATAACGTTAATGTATTTAGTGGTACATGAGAAGGGGGTATAATTGCATATTTCACTCATCTTCTTTCTCCTTGTAGCAGAATAATATCTCGTATGCAATCCATTTCTTATTCTCTGAATACCATTTTTCTCTATCTTCTACACAACCTTTGCTCACTTTCATCTTTAACTTTCTACATGTTGTTGTGTAACTCTCTTAGTCGCAGCTCACAACTATCACTATGTTCTCTACTATCATCTCACGTCTGAGCGCGCGAATTGCTAGGAGTATCTCTATCCTGCGTGTATCTGCGATCTCTATACGCGCTGGTATCTCTGAGGACCTCTAGCTCGTACACACTACATTCTATCTCTTAAACAAAATACTCTAACAAATAAACTCACTACACTTATCTACGCAACACCCAAACTCAGTCCTGCTCATACAGGCTCAGAGCTTCTATCAGCGAGGTCTCTTACACACTTAATGCCTAGCGAGAGCGCACGATGACACATCTATATCTCCCGTGAGACACCAGTCATGTAGATCGATCCAGTCCGTAGGCTATTCACACTCTCTTTTCGTACCCTCACATCGCAGTCTCATAGGATTGCCACACGCTTTCTATTGCGCGTTGATACGTGACTGTACTGTCTAATACCTGTGGATTAGCTAGTGTTATCTAAATGATTGCACCACAACACTAGAACAATCTTACTACTACTATCACAAAGCGGCGCGGAGATGAGCAGTTCTGCATTAATGATCGCCATCCTCTATAGTAACCAATAGCGGGCTCACAGGGCACAATAAGAACGACACACTTGGATCTATCGAACGAGGTGAACACAGCACTACATACTGGCATACTAATTAGTAATCGCTGGCGCCGCTCATTGCTGAACCTTAGCATTGGACGCTGTCTTCTGACCAGACTTATTATTGAGCCTCTCTCTTCAACAATTTCATGTCAGATGGATGGGCTGGATCCATGACCCAGTGCCCTCATATCTTCTCTTGCACACATCTTTGAACCTCAGCTGTGGTCGCCCAACTGTTCTCTTGCCATCTGCTAATTGTCCGTAGAAGATATCTTTTGGGATGCGACCATCTTCCATGCGGCGAACATGGCCAAGCCAGCGAAGTCTGCGCTGTCTAAGCAGCGTATACATACTTTGAAGGCCAGCACGTGACAACACCTCGACATTTGTCACTTTATCTTTCCACGAGATGCCGAGGATGCGGCGTAGACACCGCAAATGGAAGGTATTGAGCCTTCTTTCTGCTTAGCATAGGTCGTCCAGGTCTCGCTGCCATATAGGAGTGTGCTGGTGACGCAGGCATTATATACCGCAGCTTTGGTCTTCATTGTGAGTTTAGAGTTTCCCCAAACACGCGATGTGAGGCGGGCAAAGGTAGCTGCAGCTTTGCCAATGCGGCTGTCGATTTCTGTTATCCAGTGAGAGTTTGTCATTGATGGTAGACCCTAGGTATGTGAAGTGGTGCACCACTGCCAATTCATAGTTATCGATAGTGATAACTGGTGCAGCACCCACATCCTGACTCAGCACATTCGTTTTCTTTAGACTTATTGTGAGGCCAAAGTCCTTGCATGCTTTAGTGAAGCGATTCATCAAGCTCTGAAGCTCCTGTTGGCTTTGAGTGACGACTGCAGCATCATCAGCGAACAACAAGTCTCTTATAGTGACCCTTCTGATTTTTGTTTTTGCCTTCAGCCTTGAAAGATTAAACAGACGGCCATCTGACCTAGTGTGAAGGCATATTCCTTCAGTTGCATCTCTGAATGCATGTTTCAAGAGTAAGGCAAAGAAGATTCCGAAGAGGGTCGGAGCCAGAACACAGCCTTGTTTAACGCCACTTCGTATATCAAAGGGCTGTGACGTGCTTCCAGCATATGGACTGTTCCCTTCATGTCGTCATGGAATGACTTTATCATTTCCAGCATTTTTAGAAGGGCAGCCTATTTTCAGGAGGATTTTAAAGAGTCCATCCCTACTAACCAGGTCGAATGCTTTTGTGAGGTCTATAAAGGCGATATATAATGGTCTTTTCTGCTCTCTTGATTTTTCCTGAAGCTGGCGGAGAGAGAAGATCATGTCTGTTGTTGATCTGCCAGCTCGGAATCCACACTGTGCCTCTGGATATATGCGCTCAGCTAACTTGTGTAGTCGCATTAAGATGACTTTGGCAAAAACCTTACCAACAATACTAAGAAGAGAGATGCCTCTGTAGTTATTGCAATCACTTCTGTCTCCTTTATTTTTATACAGTGTTACAATCTTGGCATCTCGCATGTCTTGAGGAATAGTTGTCTCTTCCCGCACTGGCACAGCATCCTATGCAGGGGATGTAATAGCGTGCTCTTACAGCATTTGATTAAATCAGGAGGAATCCCATCACTGCCTGGTGCTTTGCCAGAGGCCAAGCTATCAATGGCCTTACTGAGTTCCTCTAATGTTGGTTCGGCATCCAGCTCCTCCATAGTTGGCAGACTATTGACAGCATCAAGGGCTGCAGGCGTAACGGTATTGTCTCTAGCGTAAAGCTCAGAGTAGTGCTCGACCCACCTCTCCATCTGCTTACCCTTATCGGTTAGCTTCTCTCCGCTGATGGTTTTTAGTGGTGCCGTCTTACTTTTATGGGGGCCAAGTGCTTTCTTTATACCGTCATACATTTGTCTAATGTTGCCTGTTTGCGCTGCGATCTGGATGCTCTCACTGAGCTGGAGCCAATAGTCATTTGCACAGCGTCGAGCAGTTTGTTGAACTTTGCTTCTCGTAGCCCTAAGGTTCTGTAGGGTTCTGGCACTCGGTGAACGTTTTGTATTCATTCATAGCACTGCGCTTAGCTTCAATAACAGGTGCCATCACATCTGATGAAGCGTCAAAACCAGTCATTTGACTTTGCTGTTTTCTTACCAAAGGTGGCAAGTGCAGTACTTTGAATGGTGTTCCCGTAGATGCTCCCAGTTTCTGTATTAGTATCACCATGCTGTGGGGTACTGAGCACTTTCTTGAAGGTCGCAGTGAATTGAGCGATCATGAAAGGGTCTGACATCTTGCTGGTATCAATGCGTGGTTTCCCTTCATGTCTGACACGATAGAGTTTTTTCTTGGTTTGTGCTCTGATTTTGCAGCAAAACCAAGTGAGTGATCTGTGTCACAGTCTGCACTATGGTACGAGCGCGTGGAGAGCACAGACCTGAGGAGTGGGCCTTCTGACGAGAATCAGGTCAAGTTGGTGCCAGTGCTTGGATCGTGGGTGTCTCCATGACACCTTATGCTGGGGTTTTGTCTGAAAGTAGGTGTTGGTCACGCAGAGATCATGTTGGACGCACAACTCTAAGAGCCGTTGTCCATTTTCATTCATCTTGCCAATACCAAACCTGCCCAGACATGAAGGCCATGAAACATTATCGGCACCCACTCTAGCGTTAAAGTCACCAAGGAGAACAAGCTGTTCTTGCCTAGGTATGCTTTTGATTACTGCTGCTAGATTCTCGTAGAACTCATCTTTAGCTTCTGAGGCAGAGTACAGAGTAGGAGCATACACACTGACAAGGGTGATGGGACCTGTGCTAGTTTTGCAGGCGGAGCGTTTAACAGGCGTTCTGATCCATTCTCGCCTGGTTTCAACCATGTTTAGTTAGCGATTTTTTGACCGCAAAACCTACTCCGTGTTCTCTAGCTTTATTAAGATCTTTCCCTTGCCAATAAAATGTGTAGTCCTTCTCGCTCACCGTTCCAGAGCCCGCCAGGCGCGTTTCCTGAAGTGCAGCTATATCCACCTGAAGTCGTTTAAGCTCATCATTAATTATGGCCGTCTTCCTTACATCGTTTACATCCTGTAGGTTTTCGGATAGTCCAGTCAACATAGTCCGGACGTTCCAGCATCCCAATCTGAGAGTTTGCTTATTTCTATTTTTTCGATAATTGCTTGGTGTAAAATTTTCTGTCCACAGTTCGGGTTTGACCCTAATCCCCATGCACCCAATGGGGAAAGCAGACAGTGGCGGGACAACACCTTATTGACTGGGGGCTGCCCAGCTTGAAGCGGGCGGGAGCTGTCCAGTGAGATCCTAGAACCTCTCCCACTGTCGGGAAGTTAGCCCCTGGCGCCATGCCCTACGCCAATTGGGCAAAATGCTTATAACCGGTAACTGCTACTTCCTGTGTTTTAGCCGACAAGCACAAAACGATACACATAATATTATTAAGTGGAGCAACGAGAATCGAATGCAAATAAATATTAGTAAAAAAACAAAATGTATGTTAATATCAACCAGACAAAACTACAAAACTTGCAGAAAACAACACTTCAGCTCTTCATTGGGAGTTCACTAATTGAGAAAACGTAAATGAACACAGAACTCTAGGTATCACTGTTTGAACCAACACCTAAGTTGGAACTCACATGTACTGCACTCACAAAGCTAACAGCTCACAAAAAAGTTTTACCAATTAGCCAAAATTAAAACATTTCCTGGATGAAGAGTGGCAAGGAAAATGTTCTACATATCTCATATACAAACGCATCTAGACTATTGTTCCACACTCAAACTGGGATGGTTGTTCTGTCTCCAACACAAAAAGGCTCCACTCACTTCAAAAACGCGCAATGCGCCTTGTTGCTGATAAACAACAATCACATTGTATACATTTATATAATTATCTTCAAATATTACCCCTCAGGAAGCGTTTCCTCTTTAACAAAGGGAAATTTATTCACAAAATCCTGTCTCAGAATGCTCCAAAGTATCTTTGGCCGCTTTTTTAAAATACAATGGACAGACGTAGTCAGCGCTTTAAACAAATTATAGGTACCCAAGCCCAGGCTTGACCTATTTAAAACTAGTTTGGCTTACTCAGCTGCTCATCTTTGGAACAATCTTCCCAATGACCTGAAAAACACGCACAGTCCTTACTCATACAATCGTATACTGTTCAAATACTTTATGAGTGCTGATTATATGCCACCCTAACTGATTGTGTTGTACTTTTATCTAATATACTGTATGGAGGCTCTGATGATCTAGTTTTCATTACAATATACTTATTCTTAATATTATATTCTTAATAACTTATATTCTTAATTTTATGATAAGGAACTGATAATGTATGCTGTTATCCTTCCTTGTAATGTTGCACTGACGTTAAATTAATACTTTCAGTACGCTGGAGAATGTTGAGTAACAGTAATAAAAGATGAGCAAGAGGATGGAAGAATGCAAGAGGGGACTGTGTCCGATTTTCAACCATTGGCAAATTAATTGCTTTCATATATGTCTATCTAACTATCGACCTTTTCTGATTCTGGTCTTGAGTTTGGGACGCAAAGACAGCGAAGAAAGTAACTGTTTACCCACCTCATCTTGATGAACCTAAAAAAAAAAAAGAAGTCCCTGAGTCATTCAGTTGAACACCGTATGAACATTTTACAAGTTCTTATAACATACCTCTGAATATGTCTCAAATCACTAATTTACAGTACGAAGAATTCGATTCTTATGTATTGTTGTTATTGCTTTTTGTTGTTTTTTGTTTTTTTTTAATTTTTTTTAATTTTTCATTTATTTTTTTTTTCAAATTCATTATTATTATTAATTTTTTTTTTTTTTTTTTTTTTTTGGTTTCTTTATTATTTTATTTTAAAAACACTTTAATTATGATGATTATTGCAAATGTAATATTACTTTTATAATGATAAATGCCTTAATAATGCTTAAAGTAAATGTGAGGATGAAAGGATATAAGTATACATGATGAAAGAGAGAGGAAGGGCAGAATGTCAGACGGGCCTGCGTGCCCAATTCTTAACCCTTTGAAAATAAAGTTCGTTCGTTCGTTCGTAGTCCATTGGCCTTGTTGGACCTGCTGCACTGCTTTTTGCAACCTCTTATCATTCTCAGCTCCTCGTATCTCCTGAACTACCATGTCTCTGCGCTCCCTGCTTGATGCCTTGGACCACCAGCGGATGTCTCCATGACCAAATCCCCATCTATTCGTTTGTGTGTATCCGATTACCTCCCTCAGTTTGAGTGACTCTTGGGCAGCATCAACAGCTTCTTCCACTCTCCACTTCCTTCCCGTTTTGAGTGTGGGCTGAATGGACTTAACCACGTCATCAGCTGACTCGCGTAGTATCAATGCAAGCCTTGCCTTTCCAACTTTGTACTCTTCAACAACTGACTTGAAAGGAAGCAGAAGTTTTGACTTTTTGCAGTACAGTGCTACATCTGACAGACCTGGTGGTACCCCTAGCCACTTTATCATGAACTTGTTGACCTTCTGCTCTATAGCTTCCACTGTACTTGTGCTTATTTCATATATAAGCAGTGGCCACAGCAACTTCGGTATCAACATGAACTGGAGGCACCACAGTTTGAACTTCATATAGGCCTATCTCCTTAACATCACAACTAGGTAAAATACTGGAAACTGTTGTTAACAAAAGAGTTAAATTCTACCTGGAAAAAAATCAGTTATATAGCCCAAACCAGTCTGGGTTTAGGGCAGACAGAAGTACAGTAGAACAGCTTGTAAGATTAGAACACGATGTAAAGCTAGGGTTCAAGAGGAAAGAGAAAACAGTGGCGGTCTTTTTGGATGTCGCTAGAGCATATGGTGCCAATTGTTGTCGTAGCCAGGAGTGGAACTGAGGACGAGCTCTCAATATTTGACCAAATGCTCCTAAGGCGTGCGTAACACATAGCCTCTGACAACAAAAGTCCAGCATCTGGCCTTCTCGTGGATGCACCGTTTAACTGATTCCGTACGTAATTATTTTCAGCTCTGGACGGAATTATTTTTAAGCCCCAAAAATTTACACATACATAATTTACGTTTACTGACAATGTGTGTCTAATCTTGAGTTAAGTATAACATATTATATATCAAATTAAAGTACATTGGATGAACAATATAAATCCATATGCCTTTCTAGCTAATTTTATGTTATGTTTATGTTATAACAGATAACATGTACACGGAAAAAAGATAACTTGAAATTTTGAACCAAAAATTTTCGACTTACGTAAGGCTTGTAACATAAATTGTTATCACAATACAGTTTCACTGCTCTCTTTGTGCAGGTAATCCATTTAGAAACACAGAAAAAGTAAGAAAGTTATGGTTGATCACACAGTTTGTTCACTGTTCACATATTAGTAACATATCCTGTGTGTTTTTCGGCCATTATGGCGATACGACAAAACACGATTAAAGATGAAGATAAATGTGAAAAAATCCGTTCAAACGCAAATAAAAGACGTTGAAGCTTGTTGACATTTGCCCAGTTTTGTGTTTACTTCCGTTCGAGATAAATTCAGGGCAGTATAAAATATCAGAATAGAAAAAAACAATGAAATAAATCAGCGTCTTTTAAAAGATCTTACGCCTACAGCGTTCGGCCTTTGCGTCTATTATTAGATCTTGCGTACGGAATCAGTTTTAATACTAACAGGAGAAGGGGCGAAGGGCGTGTGTCTGGCGCCTTAAAACCAGATTGCTCCAGGTACATTTTTGTATGTTCCTGCAAGGATACTTGGAGAGGAGATGGGCACCGCCAAGCTAACCTCTTGCCCACTGAAATGTTATGATGGAAAGTCAACTCAGTAATAATATGCCGGATCGGCCGAGGCCCGGATTAACAACAACCGCGCTCTCATTGTCCATTGAGAGTGTTAAGTCAGCGAATGGGGTACGAACACCTGTTTTGAAACTTCCTAGAGAAAGTTTTGTTGTTGGAACTTGGAATGTACGCACACTATATGGACGTGGAAAAGTCAGAGAACTAACACATGAACTTGTTGTTAGATACTCGTGGGACATCCTGGGCCTAGCAGAAGTCAGATGGACAGGATTAGGTGAATCAATAACGGATGATGGTCACAAAATTTGGTTTAGTGGAGATGACTCCAAACATCAGCATGGAGTGGGTTTTATTGTACATAAAGATAGATTGAACTCTGTCATCAGCTGCACCCAAGTAAATAGAAGGCTTATCACCAAACGTATTGCAGCACATCCAAAGAACATCTCCATCATACAGGTATATGACCCCACTACTGACTATGAGGATGATGCAATTGATACATTTTATGAAAATCTGGATGAACCAATTAAGAAAATTCCAAAGAAAGATCTTCTCATCGTGCTAGGTGATTGGAATGCTAAAATAGGGCCAGATGCATATGGTCAGTGGGCTGGCACGTTGGGGAAATTTGGGACAGGAGAAACCAACGATCGAGGACTAAGGCTACTAGAATTTGCCAGCAACTATAAACTAACCCTTGCAAATACACTATTTCCTCATAAGTTATCAAGAAGAACAGCGTGGCATGCCCCGAAAACTGAGATACATGGCCAAATTGATTTTATTCTTGTATCCAAAAGATTCAAGTTCAGTATTAATAAAGCCAAGACTAGGACTTTTCCTGGCGCCGACATTGGTAGTGATCACGACATGGTATTGATGACGCTCAAGCTTAAACTCAAAAAGAATTATAATCAAAACAGATGTTCTCAGTTAAGATTCAATTTAGACAAACTGAAAGATCCAGAAATCGCAGGAATCTTTGAGGCAACTGTTGGAGGAAAATTTGCAGCTCTCAACTTTCTGGAGGATGATATCAACTCAATCACAGAGAACATGAAAGACGTGCTCGTTGAATCAGCAACAGAAATACTTGGTAAAAGAAAGAAAATAAACAAACCATGGGTTACAGATGACATTCTGAAGTTATGTGATACACGGCGGGAAATGAAAAAGGTTAAGAAAGAGGTTCCTGAAGCAGCATGGCAATACAGCATGGTGAATAAAAATATTAAAAAGAAAATGAAACAGGCCAAAGAAAAATGGATAGCTGATCAACGTGAGTCCATTAAAACGGGGCTAATAAAAGGTAACAGCAAGGCAGCTTTTGAACGAACGAACTTTATTTTCGAAGGGTAAAGAATTGGGCGCGCAGGCCCGTCTAACATTCTGCCCTTCCCCTCTCATTAATCTTGCATACTATATCCTTTCATTCCCACATGTTACTTTAAACATTAATTTAAAGGCATGCAACATTATAAAGTTACCATAACAGCATTCATTTACAGTATGCAATCATAATTTAAAAAATGAGCAGGGGTTTTTTTTTTTTTTTTTTTTTTGAAAAAAACAAGACGGAAATTGGGGGAAAAAAGTAAAAAAAAAAAAAAAAAAAAAAAAAAAAAAATAAAAATAAATAAAATTTGTATACCGACACTCCACTCGTGCGGTCAATCCGTCTTAAATTAATCTGCAACAATGATTACACAAACAAACTGAAAACAGACTAACACAATAAATGTTCAAAGAATTCCACGTGGGCACTAGCCACCGAGTCTCTCACAAGACCGGGCCCTCCCATATAATAATTATCTTACAAAAACCTAACAGAATAGATTAATACCAATTCTTCTAATGAAGAATTAAAAAAAAGTATTAATAATATATAAACAAGAGCGGAACACGGAAATAGAAACGCTAAAATAACAACGAATACAAATGAATGACCATGGAGGAATGTGACAGTAAGAACTGGTATTTGAAACTAAGAAGTGCAACAATGGCATGAAAGTGTGACTTTAGTTTAAGTGTGTCTTTGATTACAGTCTATGGTTTCCACCGAGATAATGCAGATCTACAGCTGAAGGATATCTGTGTTGCTATGGTAGGCACTACAGCAGGCTTGCCTCACTGATTTCAACCTCGCATATTTGTACAAGATACAAAACAATGTAAATGTCCCCTCACAAGTTTGCCATAAACATTAAACTAATAACCACATTTAGAACCACTTAATATAATTGTGTAGACTAAACACTAATCCTTAATACAAACTTACAAAAAATAAATACCGTTTTAAAATATCTAAGTCGATACTTGAAAGTTAATGTTGAAGCAAAAAGGGAAAAAAGAATAAAATTAAGCTTCTATAGTCAGACGCTACCAGATGACTTTTGAAGAATAGTGCTGATAGTTGTCGACTGTTGAATAACTACGAAGACCCGACAAGCACAGACGAATACAATTTAATAAACCAATAAACTGTATAGGCTAACAGATGCGGAAAGAGACCTAGCAAATAAGCTTTAGTGATTGCGTAAACAAATAAAACTAATACATGGCTACGCATATTTTTATAAAAACTACTGACTAATTTATTAAACTTAAACAGAAAAACTCTTAAGTTTGTAATAGGATCCCTAGATACTTTAATCTATAACATTAACCTTAATATATAATTTACACAGCACCAAATACAAAGCAGAAACTAGCACTAAGAACTTACACATACACGAACACACAACACAGTAGAAGAGGTCAGTTATACGAAAACTACAGATGAGTATTAACGAAACAAAACGACACAAGACACATTGCAACACAACGAAAGGGAAAGAAAAAATACTACGCACAAAAATAAACAAATCACACAGTTCAGTTTCTAATACAAATTAACAACAAGTAATACGTATCTTTAATACAGATAGTCTCGTTGATCTTGACTGTAGACTGATGTTCAAGATGTGTTGTTTATTCCACTTCTCATTTCCGATGGCTTGATGATGAAAATGACAGCACAACACACGTGAAGTACAAACAGGTCCTCTGATAAGTTTGAACGGGCCAGTACACCCCGTCAAATACGTTGCAGGCTACCTCATGCAGATTCCAATGCGATGACTTGTCCGAGTACACACATTGATGTCTGTCAATAAACAGGACCGCTGAACCGTGTAAATTGGGTCACAACATGACCGTTGTACGCTGATTGGCCGAAATTCCACGCACTTCGTGTAAATTTTTCTGGCTTGAATCAGGACCGTAGATGACCAGCTCTGTGTAGAAATTACTATCTGTCTTTCAGAACTCAGTTACGTTGACTCCAAAATAGAAATCAAATGTAGTGATGTTGATATCTGATGTGAGCATATTATGTCAATTGGCTGCGTGCAGACAAATCTTTTAGATGAATTTCATTAGTGTCCAAACACTTCATTTACCGTCCAAAGAATTTCTGAAGTTTTACCGTACTTCAAGGTTCCGGGGCGGGTTGGTTGATTCTCCGCGGTAGTCGTGGGTTCAGAAAATTGAGCCCCCTAAATCACTGGAAATATGTACTGAACGCCTTCTGTAGTCCGTGGGTATCACACCCCGTAAGACTGGCTCACCAAATGTTACCGCTGAAAAGCGGTTACATTATAAATATATCACTGGAAACCACCACTGTTGCAATAGGTGGTGTCAGGAGGCAAATGTTTAATGTACAGGTTCCAGGGGGATGATTAGTTTAAACATCATCAGCAAGGTCCCCAAATGTTACGGGATAGATTTCGTAAGCATCCTACTGTATAATATTTGGTGTATAAATTGGACTGACACTCAAGACAGTACGTACGCAAATGAATAACTTGACAGAAGTCTGGGTCACAGTTCTATTATATAATATTGACAGCTTAGTCCTGGACATCAGTACAATAGTACAACATACTTGCATCATTAGAATATATAGTAAAGTCATCCTTACGTACTGGTAACAACTGCATTCAATGTAAGTGTGGCATTCACTCCTCGCACATATATCTCTCTATGGTATGTATTTAATGTAAGTGCGGCATTCACTCCTCGAACATATATTTCTACCTCTGGTCTAATCACCAGGCATCCAAGTTCCTCCAGAACTTCACAGCGCGGGAAAACCACAACGCGCTTATAGTGTCGATACACACAAGCTTTCTATCAAAGCTCCTATTAGGCTTCCAAACACTGGAACAGCCAGGGTCTTATAATGTAGACCTCCTATTGGCGCGGGAAAGCACACAACGCACATTCAAACAATAACATATAATGGTTTTACCATAGACCTCCTTCTGACACGGGAAAACGACGTTCTTTTAATCCATCCATTCAATGTAAGTGCGGCATTCACTCCTCGCACATCTATCTCTATCTCTGGTCTAATCACCAGGCATCCAAGTTCCTCCTGAACTTTACAGCGCGGGAAAACCACAACGTGCTTACGTAGACCTCCTATTGGCGCGGGAAAGCCAACAACGCGCCTTCAAACAATAACATTTAATGGTCTTACCATAGACCTCCTACTGACACGGGAAAACGACGTGTCTTTTAATCCATCCATTCAATGTAAGTGCAGCATTCACTCCCCGCACATATATCTCTATCTCTGGTCTAATCACCAGGCATCCAAGTTCCTCCAGAACTTCACAGCGCGGGAAAACCACAACGCGCTTATAAATAACAATATATAAAGGCCTTGTAAATACACCTTACGCGGAACATCATCGCGTCACATCCAATATTTCATAGTCAAAATCACAAACACCATTCACATACTCTAGAAAACACCGACCGTCTCCCACGACGGATGGCCACAGACTCCCCTTAACAACTCAGTATACTTCTCTGACAAGTATCTAACAACATTCACTTCGCACGCTTTTCTCATGTGCTCGTAAACCTCAATTCACACACGAACGCCCCTGAGTAATCTTCAACCATACTCTACGTGCTTCTAACAGTGAACTTTTAAATGTAACATTCCAAGCTTGCATACTTCAATAAAAATACACTCTAAACAGAGTTACACCATTCTCTACCCACACACATGTATATACACGTCATGTATCTCATGATTTTAACCTACTTACTAAAAAACTCCAGCCCCGTACACAAAAATCCTTAACACCTAACTCTAACTTAGAATATGACTTAACAGTCATCCAAGTAAAGTGATGTTATGGATACTTTTGAACAGAATAAAACAGAAATCAGAAGAAATCTTGTCCGAGGAACAGGCTGGCTTTATTGGTGAATAGCCATAAGAAACATGTTCCGACCAACAGTACATTAAATGGGCAAACATTAGAAGAAGTTAACACCTTTAAATATCTGGGGTCCACTATATGTAGTGGTGGAAGATCAAGTAAAGAAATCAAGACAAGACTTGAGTTGGCCTCAGCTGCCATGACAAAGCTGAATGTGATCTGGAAAAGTAACATCAGTTTTCCTGTGAAGATCAAATTATACAAATCACTTGTATTATCTATTCTCTTGTATGGGTGTGAGGGTTGGACACTCACTGCAGATAATGTTAAACGTTGAAAGCTTGCCTGGTTTGGGCATGTAACTCGTCATGACTCCCTTTCGAAAACGATCCTCCAGGGAACAGTCGAAGGTAAACGGAGAAGAGGAAGGCAAAGAAATTCCTGGGCTGATATCATCATAGAATGGGCAGGGCACGGTTTTCCCACACTTGTACGCATTGCTGAGGATAGAGAGCAGTGGAGGACCCTGTCTGCTGATGCTTCCACCATGGCACTCCTACAAACCATGACGGGTTACGGGTTGAGATGTTGAGACTATATGATGAATGCTGGAGAGATGGAGCTCTTTACAAAATGAAAAAGATTGGCATTACTGGTAAAACCTATAGGTATCTAGAAAACGTTTTACAGGACAGGTATTTTGCTGTATGTAGCAAAATTAGGTACCACTAGCTTTGTTTGTGAAATAATGTGTAACGCGACATACACACAGAGATAATAGTGTAGGGACAATGCGGTGGGTCTTGCTTTGAAGTTGACGCCTAAGCCGAACAGCATTGTGAAAGTGTAGGAAGGAGCGAATATATGAAACACAGCCGACCTTAAAAACTTGCATTGGCAAGAAAGAAAATCTAAAGCTACAAGAGCAAGCCTGGTTGAAAGATATTAAAAATGTAATAATTCATATACGGAGATAGAATATGAGTCGGTTCTTGTGCGTTAATTCACCGCTAAAATCAAATTGTGGAAATTTATTACCCAAACTGAGAACCGTACTTTTTCTTGACTGAAAAAGGTTGATTTCACATTGTGATTTGGGAGGGCAAGTTAAAAAAAAAAAACGTTCCTCGTGCATTCATAGTTGACACGCTTACGACAGACCCGCCCTCAACCCCCTCCCCCTATTTTAAGTTTATAAACCAATGAAACGGTATTGAATCAGTTCTACAAGTTAACGGTTGTCACGCATTTATAGCTAGGTAGGCCCCACCTCTCGAGCTTGGTAGTGTCACGCATCAGTCTAACAGCTGTAAATGGGTACCTGACTCTGATCTTGAGTTAGAGAAGGCAACGGCAGCGAGGAAGGGAACAGGTGTCACGCATTTATAGCTAGGTAGGCCCCACCTCTCGAGTTTGGTAGTGTCACGCATCAGTCTAACCAGCTGTAAATGGGTACCTGACTCTGATCTTGAGTTAGAGAAGGCAACGGCAGCGAGGAAGGGAACAGGTGTCACGCATCAGTCTAACCAGCTGTAAATGGGTACCTGACTCTGATAGGGACTTGAAAGCTGATGATGATGATGATTATGATGACTAGCAATTCCCTAGACTTAAGGGTCTTTTATATTTGGACATGCGCCCTAATATAAACACCTACCACGGTCCTATTTAAGGCCCACAAAACCCACAAAACTGCACCTACCACGGTCCTTTTCAGGGCCCACAAAACTGCACCTATCACGGTCCTATTCAGGGCCCACAAAACTGCACCTACCACGGTCCTTTTCAGGGCCCACAAAACTGCACCACGGTCCTGTTTAGGGCCCACAAAACCAACAACCTTGGCAAGAAAGCCTTTATTTGTTTTCACCGCTGGGTGTGGAGGGCTGGGTGGAGAGAGCTGGGTGGGGAGTTGGTCCCCTCCCTCACTATGCACTGATCCTTGTCAAATATTTACCTAATCAGAGCCGGATTAACGTAGTAGCAAAAGTAGCATATGCTACGAGCCCCTTTCTTTTAGGGCCCCGCGCCAATAAATATGTACATCATTTTTGGTCATCTTCTAATACGAGCGTTAAACCAATGATCTTGTAATGTATGCCATCTTTAGCGCCTTTTCATTTGATGTCACGAAATTGTGAGAGAAAGAGCAAAACAGGGTGACTTAGTGTGACTCTTTATTACTTTTATCTTAACTGTTTGCGGACAGAAGCAGTCATTTTCTTTGGATTTGTTGAAAGCCTGTACACCTTCTTTTCTGCTTCTACCTACCGGTGGGGTCTCCTTTCTACTGCATTATGTGCTGGCGATAGTCATAATAAGTCCCATTTGCCCTTTGTGAAAAGACTGTCAGATACCAGGTGGTCCGCTTGGGCAGATGCGACAAAAGCACTTTTACACAGCTTTTCTGCAATAAAACAAGTCTGTGGGATCAAGTATTACACCGTTTTCAAATGACCAGTGCTTCTCTGCAATCTTCTGACCAAGATTTGAATACAGCTTGTGCACTCTATGAATCCCTGCGTTGGTATATTCAAGCTATGCGGTCTACGAGACATGAGAAGGCGCTGAAGATGGATAGGATACACACTGAGCAAACTTGCTTATAGCTTTACCAGGCAGTCCTTCGGGACGCACCTCGCCAAGACGAGGCAAAAGTTTTACATTAAAAATAATAAATAAATAATGACCCATGCTACCACCCCTGCCTGCGAAAATGCATAATAGACTAACCCGCAACCCCTACCTGCCAAATGTACTAACCCCGCCCGCAGGCGAAAAAAAAAAATTATTGTAAGAAGAAAATGTAAGAAATAGTACGGTGCTCGAATTGGGTAATAAATTGCCAAAATATTAATTTGACGGTGAATTAACGCACAAGTACCTACGAGTGATATCCAAAAGGATATTATTCAACTGTAAGTAGTTTTTAAAATAATTAATATTTTTCATCGTCATCACATCTGCTAAAAAAAAGGGTAAAAAGGAACCTGTTACACGCCCATTGAGGCATTTTGGGAATATGGTGTTAGGCCCATATTATCTAGTGGAGCCGCGGTAGCATAGTGGTTAGTGCACTGGCTTCCTAGTGCAGTGGTCTATGGTTCGATCCCCAGATGAGGCTGGAATTCTTTAGGCCACAAACGGCTCCTGGGTCGACTCAGCCCCAAATGGGTACCAGAGCAACTCTGGGAAGGTTAAGGCGGCCAGCGTAATGCCGACCACATCACCCCTCGTGTGCCGACGGTCAAGATAATATACATCTGCTAAGAGTTACCTCATAATCTTAAAAAATTTATTATAAATACATAGCCAAACGGATTTCGATAAAACATGGATAGAATGAACGTTTCCTATTGGGAAAATGAAAGGAAACCTAGGAAATAAGGAAAGATATAAGTTTGTAGTGAAAAGAAGAGAAAACAAGTACAGAAAAAGCACAGATTGCCTCAAACCAAGAGATTAAACGAAAATCTAAGCGGACTTCAGACGGTGCTTTCTCGTATGGGAGAGTCGCCCAAATATAAGGACAGAGCGGCCCGTTTAAAAATCACACACACAAAATCCAGACGCCAGAGTGAGAGACTGGAAGACAGTATCTGCAAGAAAAGTTTTTTCACGCTGCATGCAGGGCAGATATACTTCATCAGATACAGCCTCACTGTGCGCTTATTAATCCTAGAGGATATGTAAGTTTATTAAAGATATATGTATGACTAATATCATTTTATTTCAGATTTTGTTTACGATCTGATTGTATCACACATAATAAAAAGGGTATACAGGAAGCCAATGACGCTAACCAGTGATAACCTCCACCGGCATTGTCAGGAAGCATAACACTTAATTGGTTAGCCAAATATATCATGGCTAGTTCTTGCCTGGAAGCTTACGACATACCAGTAAGTACATAAGTGACTTGGCATCCACAAGTGGAAGGCAAAGGTTATATAATACCCATGTATCATAACATGTGATTTATTCATGTATTTTGATATTTTCTGCACAGTAGACACTATCGTATCATGCTATCTCTGTAACATACTACCATGAATCATTCATTTATATACAAACACTGAAGACATGGTTGCCTCATGAACATCCGAGGTAGATGAGTGTTACGATTAAAATCATAACACATTTTCGGTCGCTCTCAAACTTGGTTTGTGAGCTGACTTCCTATTTACATTTCGTTTCTATGACAACACAGGAAGTACGTCACATTGTCTGCAGATTTCTAGCAGACGTGATTTGCCGGGCTACGACCAAAGATTCAATCTAGCTACCGTTCTCTTTGGCACTGAGTCTCCATGGGAAAAGGATGTGTTAAACCGTGCTCCTGAATATGCACTTTAAGTACTGAGTTTACATGTGTATTTCAGCTAGGTAGTCTAATTGATAGAGCCAAGTCTGATCATAATTCATAAGGACATGTCAGTGCTGAAAGGATGTGGAAAGAAAGTATATTATAATATATAATAAATTCAGCAAGATGACTCTGACAGTGTTCTGATAGTCTACAGACGTTAGAATTACGTATAGACTGGCTAATGAATGCCATTGTCTTATTCATCGGTGCAATTATTGAGGAGCCAAGTATTGTGATTAAAGTCTTCATATGTGAAAACGTCAAACAAGCATTACTGAGTTTTATACTGTTTAAAACTGTGCCTTACGTTCCAATGAACTCTGCTGAATGGACTGTAGTATAATAACCCTAGATGTATTGGACACCTGAGTCCAGCATTCTTCAACCTCTCGAAAATCATACCCCTAACATTATGGGGAAGCCAAGCCGTACCAGTATAGAGTTTGAGACCTAAAAGCGGCTTAACCAGGACATTTTTCCACGGTAAAAGCCGATCATTGCCTCAAAAATTGTAAGTCGACCAAGATTTTCAAAATGGCGTGTCTATCGTCTGCTGGGAAGTCCAGAGTATGAGAAGGCCAGAAATTATTTTCTACGCTACAGTTCTTCGTTGTGCAAGTTCTCAAAGAGCAAGCTACCAAATATATCACAACTGCATCTATAGACGCAAGTTCGCATCTATTTTCTGCCGAGGATGGCGAATTTTTCTGACATCGAGCAATCGAGTGGATTTTGGATCGAGTCAGCTGCTTTCTGCTTCTAGACCTAGTGAGAGGTCTTGATTCCTGTTGCATCTGTGCTGCTAGGAACAGCCGTGGAACTAGGAGGATTTTGGGCCAGGCATCAGATAAGTCACATTTATTAGATTCATACATTGATGACATATGTCTCTTCCATCAATCTTGGAGTGATCATGTTCACGGGGTTCACACTCTCTTAGATACTTTACGGAATCACAACATCACAGCTAGACCATCGAAAACGAGAAAAGGATTTTCAGAAATTACTTTTCTCGGGCATAAGGTTGGAGGTGGAGTCTTGAAACCTGAAGATTCCACTGTTTTCAAAATTTTAAACTTAGACATTCCACGAACAAAGAAGCAGGTTAGGAGCTTGTTAGGCTTAATTAACTTCTACAGAAGATTCCTGCCTAATTTCAGTGATGTTACCTCAGTTCTGTCTGCGTTGCTGAAAAAGGATGCAGCAAAGAAGGTAGTGTGGTCCCATGTCTGTGATGAATCTTTAAATGTGATAAAATGTGCATTTTCCAAATCGCCAATACTACGTTTGCCTGACATTCGCTTACCTTTTACCCTCAGGGTCGACGCTAGCGATGTCGGCATAGGTGGCGTGTTATTACAAGAATTTCAGGGCCAGCTGCATCCAGTTGTCTACGTTAGCAGGAAGTTAACCAGTACGGAGCAGAAATACCCTATTATGGAACGAGAATTACTGGCTATCATGTTCGCCTTCAAGAAATTACAAAGATATCTGTTGGGGGCACATTTTACTCTGGAGACAGACCAACGTGCCTTGGGTTACCTACATACTGCGCGGTTTACTAACCCAAAGGCAGCTAGAGCCAGCCTTGCTTTGCAGCTGTACGACTATTCCATCAAATCGATTAAAGGGAGTCTCAACGTGGTTGCAGACGTATTGTCCCAATGTATTAAAGACCCTCCATCGTCTATGTAAACCACAAGCTCAATGCATCAACAGTATGCTAAACAGCCGTAACTACACTCAAATCGCCTGTGCTGAGGACTTTTCGTGGCAAGAAACAGTGCTATAAATTATCAAAGAAGGTGCGTTCTTTCAGGGTTTTGTCATAACAACGCTACCCGCAAAGTCACACGATGATGCTGTTGGAAATGTAATCAAATCGAGTAGGATATTGTTTTTCTCAAGTCATTGAATAGACACTTATTATGTCTACATTTGAACTGTCAGTTCTGAACAAATTTACAGAGGAAAAGTGCTACAAACATTTCCTAATATTCAAGTCGAGACAGTTTTCGCAATTTCCCAACAATAACTTTCGTTAACGCAATTTGGTCATAAAGGGACATCACGCATTAATTGAAACCTAGACCAGATTCAAAAGGGAAATAATCACATCATATTTGAGTGAAATTTTCTACGTGACTTTGCTACAAGTTCCCGAAACTTAAAGATATTCTGTCTACTAAGGATTGTATAGACAACAATCGTGGACACGGTGGACTTATCATTTTACGAGAAACTTCAAGCTCTGCAAGATTTTGCGCATGAAGTGGACTCAAGCCTATTTGGAACATTACCATTTTTCCTTTCAGGATAAAAATAAACAAATTAACTTTACTGTTTAAAAGTGATTTCTAAACTCAAATGAGCGGTAAATTGACATTAACGTGTTAATAGAAGTGAGCGCAGTATTCGCTATTATGAAGTTCATTTCTTTCTTTATTAGTCATTGTATTTATATGATACAATCTGACACTACAGGCACTAAATACAAGATACATATATTGACATAATGTCGCTGTCAAACACTTTGTATGTGTTTATTGTCTGCCTATATCTTTTCCATGCTGTTATATTGCTTATTTCATGCACTTAGCTTTAGTGTTTATTTGATCAACATTATTGGACTAAGATGACATGACTGAAACATTAGGCGTTCTCTGACTTACGAGACGGTGAGAAAGTGTGGTGTATATGCATTATTTATGTTAGATGTTGACTGACTACTGCTATAGGACCTTTGTGTTATGTTCAATTGTTTGGAGCTGTTTGGAAGACATTGATTTTGCAGTTTATGCTGCTTCTTCACACCTTGGGTGTTAAATTGCCTCCATGTCGGCACAAACATAGGTCTATGCATGGTCATAGCGGCAGTGACATATGATGTTACCTTTTGCCCACCTTATTGTTATTCTGTCTCATACCCCAATAATGTCAACTTCGTTGCCATTATTGACTGGGGGGAAGAGTAGTTGTTACGATTAAAATCATAACACATTTTCGGTCGCTCTCAAACTTGGTTTGTGAGCTGACTTCCTATTTACATTTCGTTTCTACAACAACACAGGAAGTACGTCACATTGTCTGTAGATTTCTAGCAGACGTGATTTGCCGGGCTACGACCGAAGATTCGCTCTAGCTACTGTTCTCTTTGGCACTGTGTCTCCGTGGGAGAAGGATGTGTTAAACCATGCTCCTGAATATGTACTTTAAGTACTGAGTTTACATATGTATTTCAGCTAGGTAGTCTAATTGATAGAGCCTAGTCTGATCATAATTCATAAGGACATGTCAGTGCTGAAAGGATGTGGAAAGAAAGTATATTAATATATATAATAAATTCAGCAAGATGACTCTGACAGTGTTCTGATAGTCTACAGACGTTAGACTTACGTATAGACTGGCTAATGAATGCCATTGTCTTATTCATCGATGCAATTATTGAGGAGCCAAGTATTGTGATTAAAGTCTTTATATGTGAAAACGTCAAACAGGCATTACTGAGTTTTATACTGTTTAAAACTGTCCCTTACGTTCCACTGAACTCTGCTGAATGGACTGTAGTATAATAACCCTAGACATATTGGACACCTGAGTCCAGCATTCTTCAACCTCTCGAAAATCATACCCCTAACAGTGAGCTTGTTGGAACACCATGGCCACCTATTACCTTTTGTTCCAGGTTTTATGATCGTTCCTGATCGAATTCATGATCGAGTTCATGATCAAGTATAAACTAAAGACTTGAGGATCTTTGATCCTGCTAACAGGAGCCTAGTGGTCAAACAATCTTCAACACATTAGTTCCCCCATAGTTATAGGGCGGGCTGAAGGAAAGTCTTATTAAATACCAGTGTGTCTCAGGAACCTCGAACAGACGTGGCGTAATGCAAGATGAGTTTATGTGTATCCAATCCTACAAACACTGTGAGCGGTTTCAATAGCGCCTGTCAATGATGAAAAAGGCTAGAGACTAGATAGCAAGAATTATCAAACTACTGTGACAGACTTTATAATTTCATTGGAAGATACATCCAAGAATTTTTACTATTATTTATTTTAATTTGTAAATATAAATAATCATACATTTTACCATCTTCCAACAACCCATTTCTCATTACAAGGCTAGATAGATGTACATAATAAATTATGAAATTGTACTAATTTGACTTGGTAAATTTTTAACTGTTAAATTTTGAGTTACTTTTTCTAATTTAATTATATATACTTCACATAGGGTTACTATAGCGAAAGTGGCGCAGTATACTTCTGAAGCCTAAATCTATTGTCCAGCTCAGAGTATTCACAGCCGTAACTCAATTGTGATACCAATGTACTTCTCTGGCACTGGGACTTCATACTTTCTGGAGAGAAATTCTACTTCTTCTCTACCATCATCATCACACTAGAAAAACCTTTCGCTACACTGTACAGGTGAACAATGATAAGTCAGAAATATATTAAAAACAAAATGGATTCCTCAGGGATCAGTGATTTCACCTTCACTTTTCACTATAGCTGTAAATGATTTTAGCAGATGAGTTTAATGACATTATGAATGCATTATCACAATTTGCAGATGACTATGCCATTTGGCGATGTGGAAAAAACTTGGACCATGTTTACCAAAAACTTCAAAAACAAATAAACAAAGTTTCAGAGTGGATGAAAAGTTGGAGCTTCCAAATTAATGTAAACAAAACAGTAGTAATGATATTCAGCAAAGGAAATTTAATAACAAATAACAAAATCAATATAACCATTAAAGGGGGAGCCGCGCTGGTGTAATGGCTACGACGTTGTACTGGCGACCAGGTGTTCATGGTTCAAACCCGGCCGTCGGCGTTTGAAGAAATGTTTACGACCGGAAATTTGACTGAATAACCTGAACGGCTCCTGCACATAAATCCCGTGTGGATGGGAAGGAGCGAAGCTCCTGACCGGGTTGGAAGGAAAGTCCACTGACCCCCCAGCTTCGCAATGACATGTCATTGGGCCGAAAGAGCTGGAAAGCTCGAGTGCCGCTGGTTATAGAAAAAAAAAAAAAAACCCCCATTAAAGGACAGAAAATATGTATCTCCTCAACTATAGAAGATCTAACGCAGTTCAAAGAACTGTCAAACACAATTAAAAATAGTAATAAATATAGAAGCAAAATACCACCCTGGGAACTAAAAACACCAATCATAGACTACTCACTTACTGAAAAGATCAAACAAAACATAGAAGATAAGTTCATAGATCAACTAACAAAACAGGTTTTTAAACTGTCTGGGTCGTCCACGTGTCCTATATACCATAGTTGTGTGAGTGTCATGAGAATGACTTCAGACAATAATGCACTTTTTTGGGATGCAAAATTGGCTGAGCATCCTTTCACGATGTACTGTCACAACAAGGCAATGGCGCCGCCTTGTTGGTCTTAGGTTCCATTCCCGGTAAGCCTATCACTTATTTTCTTTTCTGTTGTCTAGTGTCATTCTTTAAGTCTAACGAGTACCTGTTAATCCCCTTTATTTATTTATTTACTAATTTATTTACTGTTCACAGGTCTCAAGGTTTCCTCCGTTATTTACTGTCGATTAGATCCAGAAATGCGATGGCCCAGGAAAAAGCCTGTATGCGAGTAACCACAGATAAACGGCACCCCTGCATGGAAACATAGCTGACATTAAAGGAGCAAGAGGGGGATATCATGGATGGCACAAGCAGAAACAACAATCTAGAAGGTGACCACAGTTGAAAATACGGTACATTCAAAGTGGAAGAGTGGAGTATGTCAGATGAGAACTGGATTAACTATCAGTAGGTCATCATCAGCCTTGACAGAGAGTGTAGAACTTGGGTCAATGAGAAAGCAGAACTGGAAATTAATCAACTGATACATGATGATGCCGGGGATAATGATGTATGATGTATGATGATGGGTCTATGATCCATGGTGAGAAATCAGGTTGGGGTTTCTCTGCCAGGGTAAAGGGCAGAATCGTCACCGAACATAGCGGGGCTTACAAGATAACAACTTCCAGCATGAGAATGGAGGTAGAGGCAGCTATTGCAGCCTTAAGGTGGCTAACTGAAACGTCACTAACAAAGGCAGTCATTGTGTCAAACTCTCAGTCCATGCTTCGAAAAGTTCAAAATGGTTGGGCTATGGCATGAATGGAAAACATTCATAGAAGCTTCAAGTCTGCAAAAGCTGGTGTGGATCTACTGCCCTGGTCATGCAGAGGTATGCGATAATGAGAGAGCTGACAGACTAGCATCAAGAGCACCCATAGTGGGGACACTAGATATGAATAAGGGAGAGATATTGAGAACAATTTTAATGATTGCATGTTAGAGAATGACACTTCAATAGATGAATCATCAAGGTTAAGACTGTTGGAATTTGGCATCAAATGTCAGGCTAGCAGAGATGGACGTATGAGAGGATGCATCCGTCATGTATACAACCTGCGAGCTACATGAACAGTAAGCATTTACAATCTTCGACATATACTGAGGGAGACTGAGCACCTATGGGTTTGCCCAGAGTGCAGTGATGTCGATTCTGTTCAACAATAACATTAATGGCTTTTCTTAAGCATCTCATCTCACAGGATGCGAATTTCTTCTCGTGTGCTTGAGTCAGCGACCATGTTTGACACTGATGACAAAGAGCTGGTTAGAAAACACTATTTATCAGCTGTCGTTTAGTTTCCACACTGTTGTTTGATTAGTGATGGCACTTTGTAAGTCGTTGCATTGGCTTTTTGTTTCAATCTATTTGTCAAGTGTTCCATTTTCAATAAAAAATACTCCCTAGGTATTTAAACTTTAGAACCTGCTTAAGCCTGATGTTGTTGACACGTATGTTAAGTGGGTCTGGTGTTCTGCCTATCTTCACAGTTTCTGTCTTTGATGTGCTGATATTCGTGTTGCATCTTCCAAAGGTTGAATTAAGTGCACCTTTTTACTTTTGCAATCGGTTTTCATCTTTATACACTAGACTTTGGTCATCTGCAAAATAGTAACTCATTCTGTGGGTAGTATTCTTTACTTTCTGCATTTTCTTTGTCTTCTGAGTTTGCTTCTAGGTTTGCTTCTGATGTTATCTTGTCCATATAAACATTAAATTAAATAGTAATGATAATCCGCTGTCACTGGTGCCTATAACTTGAAGCGGTAAGGCAGCTTGAGTACCCTGATAACCCCCATTGCTTTGCCAGCGGGCGTTTTACTCCTCGCAGGTTCTATTAAGCTCGACAGG
This sequence comes from Oreohelix idahoensis, assembly GCA_024509875.1. NCBI lineage: Eukaryota > Metazoa > Mollusca > Gastropoda > Stylommatophora > Oreohelicidae > Oreohelix > Oreohelix idahoensis. The sequence continues at coordinate 53,419 of JAMPIV010006699.1, forward strand.
TCTGTGTGGGTAAGGGTCAGAATAAAGCTGGCACGCTGGTCTTCCAGGTTGGGGGTTTAGCACAGGGCCGACACGCCTGCCTGTCTCTCTCTCTCTCTCTCTCTCTCTATATATATATATATATATATATATATATATATATATATATATATATATATATAAAAGAATCACGTTCACAGCAACAGATGAAAAGGTTTTGATGAGGGACGGACATCCGAAGTCTGAGACATATGACTGACAGTGGTGAAAGCCAAAAGGCAAAGAATTACGTCTGAGGCACAAGTGACTTCCCCAAGCTTAATGTACAATGCTGGGTTCTCAATACGTTTCACCACAGGGGGAATGCCTGGAAGTGTGTGGATGATTTCAAGAGTCAATGAGAGTGTAGTAAGTAGCCTCACATGCATAGGTTCACTTCCACATACGTTTATTGTAGCATTGTGCATAGCTGGCTGTCATATAAGGATGACTCCAGATATGGCTCTACGCATAGCAAGGAAAGGAATAGAAAGGTCTTTACTGGAATGGAAAGCCATCAACAACAGACTGATAATAACAAGACTGGAGGGAGATTCACCAACACCACAATAATACAATACTACGCGCCAACAAATGACAGTGACAAAGAGGCCAAGGATGAATTCTATCAACAGCTTCAAAAGGAAATAGAAAACACACCTTGATATGATCTTATCATAGTAATGGGAGACCTCGATGCAAAATTTTGGACACACAATACATATTATGAAAGAGTAATGGGGAAATGTGGCAGCGGAACCTTAAATGAGAATGGGGATAAACTAGTAGCTTCTGCAGCATTAACAACTTGGTCATTGGAGGAATGCTTTTTTCCATACAAAGAAATGCACAAATTAACATGGGAATCACCAAACTGCCGGGACAGAAACCAGATAGACCGCATTATAATCAATGGTAGATTGAGGCATTTATTAGTAAGAAGAGGTGCAGATGTGAGAAGCGATCACCATTTAGTATTAGCAAGACTAAAGATGAAATTCAGAGCTGCAGGATCAATTGTAACTAAACAGAAAAGGTATGACATCATCAAACTGAAGGACCCCTTACCAGAAAAGCTTTTGTGGTTGATATAAAGAGACAATATTAAGCCGAGAGCCAGGAAAAGAGACAGCGTCTGATGATGATGACTTGAAATTCAACACAATTTAACAATATATAAGGAAAGCAGCAAATCATGCTAGAGATTCCAGGTAAGAAAGAGATAAAATTGGATAACACTAGAAACATTAAACACCATAGTGATGAGAGAAGAAATGAAAAGAAAAAAAAATAGAAGCAAAGTCCCCCAGGTTAAAGCAACTATATAGCAAACAGTACAATCAGCTGGACAAGGAAGTTAAACGCCAAACCCGAGCCAACAAAAGGAAATTCCTAGACGATTTTGCAAGACAGGCAGAAGAGGCGGCACTGAGAAATGAACAAAGCACAGTATATAAAATAACTCAAACCATCATCGGAAAAAAGGGTGCAAACAATATTACGTTAGTAGGAGATAAGCTAGGAAATCTCTTCACCACAGCAAAGAGGCAGGAAACCACACATGTAGAGCACTTTAAGGAAACATGAATAAGGAACGGCCAGAGACGCAGCTGAATGTTCCTGAGGCTGAACATGATCTAGACGTAAATACAGACATTCCACGAAGGGAAGAAATCATCACAGACATCAAAGGGTTAAAGAGTGGGAAAGCTCCTGGTCATGACAATTTAAATGCTGAGTTATTTAAGACACATCCTGAACTAACAGCAGAACTATTAGAACCACTATTTGAACAAGTCTGGAAAACAGATAACTCCAATGAAGTGGAGTAAATGTATGATTGTCAAATTGCACAAGAAGGGCGACCTTACAGACTGCAACAAACGGAGAGGAATTACTCTCCTCTCAGTTCCCAGTAAAATACTACACAGAATAATTATCCAGAGAACTTCAAATGCAGTTGACCACAAACTGAGGAAAGAACAAGCAGGATTCAGAAAGAACAGAAGATGTGCAGGTCATATATTGACACTCATTAACTTTATAGAGAAGTGCTCGGAATGGTAGAGACAGTTATACATTAACTCTGTTGATTCTGAAAAAGCTTTTGACAGCATACACAAGGCAGCTTATGGAAAATACTGAGGGCTTATGGAATTCCCAGTTGCATTGTTTCCATCACAAAATACCTCTATGCTAATTTTACATGTAGTGTTGGGCAGAGCAACCTAACCTTTGAGGTGAAGACAAGAGTACAAAAGTGATGCCCCTTATCAACAATTTTTTTGGACAGTCACAGACTGGATGATGCACCAGACAATAGAGGGCAGTCCAAAAGGAATCAGATGGATAACGTTTTCTACAGTGGAAGATCTGGAATATGCAGATGACATTGCATTACTCGCACATTCACACCAACTCATCTGTCACAGAATGGTTTTATGTGGGTGAATGATGGAGTGAGTGTAAGTAATGGTCATTGAAGCACCGATGCACACAGTTACCTCCTTTATACTTCCTCTCATCCTCCGGCTTGTCGGGACTCCTTGCCTTTCTCACAACTTCTCCGCCTCCGTCGGTTATGCCAAGATGATGACAACTTTCTATGCCGAGCACAAGAAATGTTGGACTTCTTCCGTAACAGACAGTATCCAGAAGATGTTCTTACCTCTGCCTTAGAACGTGTTCTCCCTATCTCACGTCTAGAGGCCCTCAAACCCCGCCAAAAAACTTCCTCTGATAGAGTCAAGTTAATAATGACCTATCACCCTCACAGCACTGCTGTCAAAAGGATCCTGTTTCGCCACCTACCTCTCCTCCAAGCTGACCCAGTGGCGCGGGAAGCATTTAGTGAGCCACCCTTGCTGGCATATAGACGGGACAAAAATTTGAGGGACCTCCTAGTCCACAGCCGTTTGAAAACCGTCAACGATGGCCACTTTGGAACCAAGCCATGTAACCGTACACGATGTAAGACATGTCAGTATGTAATCGAAACACGTTCAGTCTCGTTCCCTAACGCCAAGTTCACCATCACCCATGGCTTCACATGTGAGTCACGCAATGTCATTTATGCTATTATATGCAAACGTTGCACCATTACGTACATCGGCCAAACGGGCACACGACTGGGCGACCGATTCTGCAGACACCTCTATGACATCTCTCAGTTTAATTCCACACCTGTGGCCATCCACTTCAATGGCCCTGACCACCATGGTGCCACTGACATCCAGGTGACAGCCATCAGATACTGTTCCTCGGACGCCAACAGTCGGTTTCGCCAGGAACAACGCCTCATCCATCTTATGGGTTGCCTCAAACCACACGGTTTGAATACCCAACATTCTTTTGTCTGAGACGCCTTTCTCTATCGAGTCCCAGTTATATTATGACTTTCCACTTTGATGCGATCACCCTTTTTTTTTTTTTTTTTGTTAAATTACCATTTTTTCAATTTAATAACTTTATTTATTTATTTATTTACTTATTATTACTTTTTTTTTTTTTAAATTTGTATATTTATTTTATTTTATTAAAAAAATTTTTTTTTTTTTTAATTATTTTTTTCCTTTATTATTTTTTATTTTATTTATTTCTTTATTTATTTTTTATTTTTATTTATTTATTTATTTGTTTTAAATTTATTTATTATTATTATTTATTTATTTATATTTTATTTATTTTTTTATTTTATTTATTGATTACTTTTTTCCTCACTCTTTTCCAGTCCTTGTTTTCATTATTTCTTATTTTTAATGTACTATCAACTTCCTCTTTCCGGTTTAGTGGCAGCCATCTTGCTTCCCATGTGACTGGACTTAATATTAAGGGGGTTTTTTTCTCTTATTTTTATAGTTTCATGTTCTGTACTTAATTCTCATTTTCTTTCCCTCCTGTCTCTTGTTTGTCTGTCCCTGACGAAGGCCTTGTGGCCGCAACGTAGGTTTTTCTAGTCCTTCTCCTTGTAAGACGTATTACTATTTGTGTGGGTGTGTGTGTGTGTGTTTTTTTTTCTTTCAACTGTTAAAATTGCTCAGGGAATGAGTTCATATCTGACTTCATGTCTGCATGTTGTGACTTATGCGCGTGAACGGAGAAAGCGTGTTTGGTGAACACAAGTGTGGATGGAGAGTACCCAATTGTGAATATATTCAAATCTATGTTCTGAAGCCGAGCTGTGCGCTCGAGTCTGTGATTTGTGGTTGAGCTGTGTGCTCATATTTTGTGTGGGAATCCACAGTTGTGATTATTATATGTAGATGTGATAGGTGTCACGGAGTGTTTTGAGGGTATTTTGCATGTATGAATGTTCCCATGCTCCAGCGGGAGTTTATTAGGCATTTGAGTTGTTGTGAGTTGGGTATGCTTGAGTTGTAATATTTTAGTTACAAGCAATGTTGCGAGCATTGCTTAAGACAAGCCGTTAGCCACAGTTATGCGTGAATGAAGCTCAGTGGAGTGTGGAAGGTTTTCACGTGTTTGGTGATTACGAATGAAATGGGTCAGTCAGAGAGAGATGTGTGTTGGGTCAGTAGTGTTTTGGGTCAGTAGAGAGTTGAGTCAGTAGAGAGTAGATAGGAGACAGCGAAGAGCATAGAGAAGAGAAGGGTGGATGTCTATAGTAGTGCGTGAGTAGAGGGCCAGAGTTGTGCAGTGGATTTATGAAGTAGCCTATTTTGTGGCTGTAGTTATTCCGAGGATCAGAGTGATAGTAGAATACTCGGGATTTGTTATGTCTCCCATGATTGTAATGACCCTGCGCCCATTGTGACTTATTTGTGATATTATATATTCACGGAGATTGATACGGGTATTGGAGTTGGTGTATTACTCCTTAGACAGTGAGCTAGACGAGCGGTGTTTAAGTGTTGTCTGATCTTCTACATCCACCCACTTACACCCTACTCGTCACATCTGGGGGTCGTCTATTTGGATGTACCAGTGAACCCAAAGTTGTACAGCACTGAAGTGATCAAAAGTCATTCAGTCAGTAGCCTATAGTTTATTTTTCAACGCAACCAATTTTGACAGGATTACGGTAACTATACACCGCACCGTATTCGTGTACTGGTGGAATATAGGTCAGCTCGCTGTGTAACGAAGTAACATCATCGTCGTCTGAATGATCGTTGAAAAGTGTGATATAGAAGCTGTTTGTTGTGACTAGAAGAACTTATATGGTGCGTAAACGAAGCGGCCGTGTATCCAGAAGAATCTGTTGTGACCAGAAGACGAAGATCTGTGGAAATCTGTGGAGCTATCGGAGTAAAACTTGTTGCAGGGTTCTACTCAACACAGTGTGAAGTGGAAAACACGAGCTTGGTTTTTCACTGTGTGTGTAGCCAGTGGTGCGAAGAGTTTCGAGCTGTGTGTACTGTTTTGTGCGGTGTGTCGTCTTCATACTTTCATCGCCTTGGGACTTGCTGAGGACATTATAAACAGATCTAATAATAGCCCCTTCAGTCATAACTGACTATGGGAATGCGCCCCTGAGGTGGCAGTCCTCAGCTGCTTATTTTCCTGGTGCTCCTTTCGACGTTTTCTCCTCACCTCTGCTTCTTGTGTGAGCCTCTCTTCGCCCAATCTGAGGTGGTGCCGTAAATAGCATCGCCACTTAGTGCGATCAGCAGCTTCATCCTCCCATGTTGCTGGATCCATGTCCAGTGCCCTCATATCTCTCTTGCACACATCTTTGAACCTCAGCTGTGGTCGCCCAACTGTTCTCTTGCCATCTGCTAATTGTCCGTAGAAGATACCTTTTGGGATGCGACCATCTTCCATGCGGCGAACATGGCCAAGCCAGCGAAGTCTGCGCTGTCTAAGCAGCGTATACATACTTTGAAGGCCAGCACGTGACAACACCTCGACATTTGTCACTTTATCTTTCCACGAGATGCCGAGGATGCGGCGTAGACACCGCAAATGGAAGGTATTGAGCCTTCTTTCTTGCTTAGCATAGGTCGTCCAGGTCTCGCTGCCATATAGGAGTGTGCTGGTGACGCAGGCATTATATACCGCACTTTGGTCTTCATTGTGAGTTTAGAGTTTCCCCAAACACGCGATGTGAGGCGGGCAAAGGTAGCTGCAGCTTTGCCAATGCGGCTGTCGATTTCTGTATCCAGTGAGAGTTTGTCATTGATGGTAGACCCTAGGTATGTGAAGTGGTGCACCACTGCCAATTCATAGTTATCGATAGTGATAACTGGTGCAGCACCCACATCCTGACTCAGCACATTCGTTTTTTCTTTAGACTTATTGTGAGGCCAAAGTCCTTGCATGCTTTAGTGAAGCGATTCATCAAGCTCTGAAGCTCCTGTTGGCTTTGAGTGACGACTGCAGCATCATCAGCGAACAACAAGTCTCTTATAGTGACCCTTCTGATTTTTGTTTTTGCCTTCAGCCTTGAAAGATTAAACAGACGGCCATCTGACCTAGTGTGAAGGCATATTCCTTCAGTTGCATCTCTGAATGCATGTTTCAAGAGTAAGGCAAAGAAGATTCCGAAGAGGGTCGGAGCCAGAACACAGCCTTGTTTAACGCCACTTCGTATATCAAAGGGCTGTGACGTGCTTCCAGCATATTGGACTGTTCCCTTCATGTCGTCATGGAATGACTTTATCATTTCCAGCATTTTAGAAGGGCAGCCTATTTTCAGGAGGATTTTAAAGAGTCCATCCCTACTAACCAGGTCGAATGCTTTTGTGAGGTCTATAAAGGCGATATATAATGGTCTTTTCTGCTCTCTTGATTTTTCCTGAAGCTGGCGGAGAGAGAAGATCATGTCTGTTGTTGATCTGCCAGCTCGGAATCCACACTGTGCCTCTGGATATATGCGCTCAGCTAACTTGTGTAGTCGCATTAAGATGACTTTGGCAAAAACCTTACCAACAATACTAAGAAGAGAGATGCCTCTGTAGTTATTGCAATCACTTCTGTCTCCTTTATTTTTATACAGTGTTACAATCTTGGCATCTCGCATGTCTTGAGGAATAGTTGTCTCTTCCCAGCACTGGCACAGCATCCTATGCAGGGGATGTAATAGCGTGCTCTTACAGCATTTGATTAAATCAGGAGGAATCCCATCACTGCCTGGTGCTTTGCCAGAGGCCAAGCTATCAATGGCCTTACTGAGTTCCTCTAATGTTGTTTCGGCATCCAGCTCCTCCATAGTTGGCAGACTATTGACAGCATCAAGGGCTGCAGGCGTAACGGTATTGTCTCTAGCGTAAAGCTCAGAGTAGTGCTCGACCCACCTCTCCATCTGCTTACCCTTATCGGTTAGCTTCTCTCCGCTGATGGTTTTTAGCGGTGCCGTCTTACTTTTATGGGGGCCAAGTGCTTTCTTTATACCGTCATACATTTGTCTAATGTTGCCTGTTTGCGCTGCGATCTGGATGCTCTCACTGAGCTGGAGCCAATAGTCATTTGCACAGCGTCGAGCAGTTTGTTGAACTTTGCTTCTCGTAGCCCTCAGGATCTGTAGGGTTCTGGCACTCGGTGAACGTTTGTATTCATTCATAGCACTGCGCTTAGCTTCAATAACAGGTGCCATCACATCTGATGAAGCGTCAAACCAGTCATTTGACTTTGCTGTTTTCTTACCAAAGGTGGCAAGTGCAGTACTTTGAATGGTGTTTCGTAGATGCTCCCAGTTCTCTGTAATAGTATCACCATGCTGAGGGCTACTGAGCACTTTCTTGAAGGTCGCAGTGAATTGAGCGATCATGAAAGGGTCTGACATCTTGCTGGTATCAATGCGTGGTTTCCCTTCATGTCTGACACGATAGAGTTTTCTTGGTTGTGCTCTGATTTTGCAGCAAACCAAGGAGTGATCTGTGTCACAGTCTGCACTATGGTACGAGCGCGTGGAGAGCACAGACCTGAGGAGTGGCCTTCTGACGAGAATCAGGTCAAGTTGGTGCCAGTGCTTGGATCGTGGGTGTCTCCATGACACCTTATGCTGGGGTTTTGTCTGAAAGTAGGTGTTGGTCACGCAGAGGTCATGGTGGACGCACAACTCTAAGAGCTGTTGTCCATTTTCATTCATCTTGCCAATACCAAACCTGCCCAGACACGAAGGCCATGAAACATTATCGGCACCCACTCTAGCGTTAAAGTCACCAAGGAGAACAAGCTGTTCTTGCCTAGGTATGCTTTTGATTACTGCTGCTAGATTCTCGTAGAACTCATCTTTAGCTTCTGAGGCAGAGTACAGAGTAGGAGCATACACACTGACAAGGGTGATGGACCTGTGCTAGTTTGCAGGCGGAGCGTTAACAGGCGTTCTGATCCACTCTCGCCTGGTTCAACCATGTTAGTTAGCGATTTTTTGACCGCAAAACCTACTCCGTGTTCTCTAGCTTTATCAAGATCTTTCCCTTGCCAATAAAATGTGTAGTCCTTCTCGCTCACCATTCCAGAGCCCGCCAGGCGCGTTTCCTGAAGTGCAGCTATATCCACCTGAAGTCGTTTAGGCTCATCATTAATTATGGCTGTCTTCCTTACATTGTTTACATCCTGTAGGTTTTCGGATAGTCCAGTCAACATAGCCCGGACGTTCCAGCATCCCAATCTGAGAGTTTGCTTATTTCTATTTTTTCGATAATTGCTTGGTGCAAAATTTTCTGTCCACAGTTCGGGTTTGACCCTAATCCCCATGCACCCAATGGGGAAAGCAGACAGTGGCGGGACAACACCTTATTGACTGGGGGCTGCCCAGCTTGAAGCGGGCGGTAGCTGTCCAGTGAGATCCTAGAACCTCTCCCACTGTCGGAAGTAGCCCCTGGCGCCATGCCCTACGCCAATTGGGCATAATGCTTATAACCGGTAACTGCTACTTCCCGTGTTTTGCCGACACCTATAGGGTGAAGCTGGAGTGTCCTCTCCAGGGCGCGAGCTTGGGCACAGTTATATGGAGATCAAGCTGTTGCCCATGCAGCATGTTCCCCCTCTCCACACAGCCGGTAGATCCAAAGGAACGACAGTAGCCGATACAGTTTGGTACCAGCCATGTCGCAGGAGTTGCCAGAATAATGTCGAATCGACATTAGACTGCCTTAGGGACTCCGACTCCGGATTTATCCTCAGGGTTTACTCCCGAAGCCAATTCCACAAATGGATATTCCCGCAAGGCAGCGGTGGTTTGAATTCAGAGTTCCTTCTCTTAGATAAGCTACCAACCAAGGATCACGAGCCCTATCTGCCCGAAAAATGGATGGAGAGTAACCAATTGTGAATATATTCAAATCTATGTTCTGAAGCCGAGCTGTGCGCTCGAGTCTGTGATTTGTGGTTGAGCTGTGTGCTCATATTTTGAATATATTCACAATTGGGTACTCTCCATCCACACTTGTGTTCACCAAACACGCTTTCTCCGTTCACGCGCATAAGTCACAACATGCAGACATGAAGTCAGATATGAACTCATTCCCTGAGCAATTTTAACAGTTGAAAGAAGAAAAAAAACACACACACACACACCCACACAAATAGTAATACGTCTTACAAGGAGAAGGACTAGAAAAACCTACGTTGCGGCCACAAGGCCTTCGTCAGGGACAGACAAACAAGAGACAGGAGGGAAAGAAAATGAGAATTAAGTACAGAACATGAAACTATAAAAATAAGAGAAAAAAAAACCCCTTAATATTAAGTCCAGTCACATGGGAAGCAAGATGGCTGCCACTAAACCGGAAAGAGGAAGTTGATAGTACATTAAAAATAAGAAATAATGAAAACAAGGACTGGAAAAGAGTGAGGAAAAAAGTAATCAATAAATAAAATAAAAAAATAAATAAAATATAAATAAATAAATAATAATAATAAATAAACTTAAAACAAATAAATAAATAAATAAAAATAAAAAATAAATAAAGAAATAAATAAAATAAAAAATAATAAAGGAAAAAAATAATTTAAAAAAAAAATAATTTTTTAATAAAATAAAATAAATAAACAAATTTAAAAAAAAAAAAAAAGTAATAATAAGTAAATAAGATAACCCACCAGAAGCTGTTACGATATTTACAGACTCACTATCATCACTACAAGCACTAGAACACCCAGGTAAATGTAGCCGGCCAGACATAAAGGAAGAAATTCTAGCAATTAATACATCACTAGGGAACAGAGGATGTAGTGTGAGGCTAGTGTGGGTTCCAGCACACATAGGTATTGCTGGCAACGAGTTGGCAGACCAGAATGCCAAGAATGGAAGAACAAGTAAAAACAATATAAAAGCAGGACTAGGAAGGTCGGAGATCAAGAGCCAAGTGAAGATAACCATAAACGAGGTAGAAAAGTCAGACATGCGTTCAAACTGCTGAAAGAACCAACAAGGACGTGCCAGGTCAGAGAAGAATTAAAGATACCATCGAACAAAAAACTGTGGCGTCTCCGTCTCGGTGCAGCATACTTTATGGTAGAAGAACCACACTGCCAAGAATGTCAGGAAGAGAATGACATAGACCACTACCTGATCCACTGTAAAAAGTATGAACAACAAAGACTTGAATTAAAAACTTACTATAAAAATCACAATATAGACTTAACAGGTGATAAGGTTTTAAGTATATAATGCCCAAGAGATGCCCCAATCAATACTTAAAAGATAATATTACATAAAACAAAGGAAAACATATAAGGATAGCACTTTCAGGAAAAACATCCAAATAAATTAAAATTAAGAAACAAGAACTAGACCCTAACAAAGCATTAACAAAAAACTAACTACTCATAGGACAAGGAAAGACAAGGTAATTAAAAAAAAAAAAAAATGAACAACTCAAAAAGAACAAATACAAATAAAAACCAAGCGTAAAGGACAATAGTCATCTATAAACAATACAAAATAGTAAATAAAATTGACAAATGCTAATATAAATAAAAATCAACAACTACAAAAGACGATAGTTAATTAAATTGAATACAAATTAGTAAATAAAATGACACTAAATACCCCAATTATAACCAACTTTCAGGTTGAACAGGGTAGACCAAGATGGAACGAGAAGAGGCAATAACAGTCAGATGTTTAGTGCTCGATCTCCACCCATCAACCCATCAAAACAACAACAACAATTTAAGTATTATGTAATTGTTCTGTGAATATTTAGATGTTGCTCCTTTGTTACTCTTGGGAGATGATTAATAAGGTATCTGGTAAATAAGGTACTTATGTAACATTCTTTCGTGCTCTAGTATGCTAATGTTCTAGTGCTGTGCTGCACTAAGTTTCTAGTTAAAAAGGTAATTTTTGTTTTTTATAGTGCTGACAGTGTATTTCCTAAGAAATCAGTAGTTCTTCTCGTATACTGAGTACTTCTGTTTTCACATGTAGCTTCTTCTCTTTAGTTCTGCTGCTTTCTTCTGTCAGTAGTATCACTTATTTTCTACTTTACCTTCAGTGTTGCTGTTTTACTGTCGTTAGTTTTCACTCTTTCTTTATATGACTTTATATGTGATGTAGGTTTAGGTTAGATTGCAGTCAGAACTAATTGTATATCTGCTCTCCCTATAGCTGTGCCATTCCTATCTGCCTTACACATTGCTTATATCTACTTTACCTATAACTGTGCTAATCCTATCTGTCTTCCTTCTTCTAGTTCTTCTATTCCATTTTTATTTGGTGTTCTAATAGCTTGAATTATATACTAAGTGTGTATTAACATTTTCCTTCCAGGAACTGTTGTAGTGTTTGCGCTTCTCAAAGTTACTGCTGCAGAGGTGACTTGGAGACAACAGATCAGATCAGTTGATTGCCATAGCCTGTCATTCCAGTACACCAGAAAAAGCTACGTAACCTTAGTTTGTTTTGGTTCATCATTCTAAGGCCTTAGTTCATTTATTTGTCCAAGTTGCTCTATAGCCTTCCCTTGGTATTCATTGTTTCAGTGTTGTTATTGGGCGTGACGATTATGGTATTTATTTGTGTTTTGATTTCATCTGTAGGATTTTGTGCTATTTATTCTTGGAAGGGGTCCTATCCTGTGGGCAGGATCAGTTGTATTGTAAAATGATAAGGGTGGATTTAGGGCTCGCTCCTCTCTTGGTGATAAGGCCGCTATTGTGATGCTTCCATAATGATACTAGTAGAACTGACCACCATGGACGTTGTAAGTATAAGTCCGATTTCGTTGAAGAAACCTTCAGCCCGGTCACAATACCACCCCTATCGACACCAGGTATTATAGTTCAAGATGTAGGGTGTCTTATCTGGTTTTGTGTTGTTGCTGTGTATAGTAGTGATGTAGTTCACAGAGTTACAGCACATAGGGTACGACATGTGAAGTCATAAATGGGTAAACTGCTCTGGACGTTTTTCCATCATTTATTTTGACGCCACAGGTACAAGTACGTACATCCAGTTCACAATAGGCAAAGTCATGACATTCACGAATATCAGCATACATAGTTCATCAATGCATTTGGCATATTCTAAAGATGATGATATGGCGCCAAGGGATTATATGGTTGGCTCCAAATATAAAAGTACATCAACAAAAATCCTTTTACTGTTCAGATGTGCTAAATGAGTCAAATCATAAGTCGCACGAGGATGGCATTCCAGAAGTGCAGGTCAAACTGACCTTTACAGGCATTCCTAAGTCTAACCTTGACGTAGGCATAATCGCTGACACACAGCGACGTTCATAGAACAAAGAACTGTCCTTCGGGCTGAGTATGACCCGTGTACATATAGATCTCAGGTATGAAGATACCTGGGGCGTGACTTCTATTAGAGGAACCTCCCTTTCTGTAATGCATACGTGAGCAGAGATCGACCATTGTCAAACATAAAGTTACAGATTGGATGTAAATGAGGCATTACCTTCGTTCGAAAATCCACACCACAGAAAACATACGCCTCCAGGCGTTTTTTAGAATACTCAAGGGAAGGACCTTGTAAGCTAACTATCTCACAATAAGGCTCCTAATCCCTAACAAAATCACAGAGACGCCAAAACGCGTCTTTTCTGCTTCACAACTTTTCATCGACTCCCAGACAAAAGAAACTTCCCAGACGCCTCGCGTCCGGACATGCGCAGAACGCATCTACTTGAATAGCAATCAACCAAGACGATCTAGGAACATTCCAGATAAAGATTTATACTAGATCAAGCCTTATATGGACATGAACAGAGACCTCAACACTGGTTTCAGACATTCCAACAACAGTTGACCGATACTACCAAATAAGGAGAATGATCACACTTCGTTCAAAAAAATCTGGACCGAACGTGTCCTCGTACAAAGGAGGTAGTAACATCATATTAAATGATAATCTCAATTATCCAGAGTTATGTAGCTTTGACCGAAAAAAATTAAAGTGTACATTTCAGTCAATCTAATAATACAATGTCTTTAGCAAAAAATGATCATACAATGACTTTAGGAAAAATGATCATATAATGACTTTAGAAAAAATGATCTGTGCGTAACATTACCGCACCCTCCCGGGAAAAAAAAATGAAACATTTTTTTTTTAAATCCTGGAGCCGGGAAAAAACCCTAGGCTCCCAACGCACGTATGATGCGCGGATATATTGCCTAAAAATGAGGCTAGCTCGACGCATGGAGCGAAACTGAGATTATATCTCAGATCCTTAGAGAAAAAAAAATTTACCTAAGTATATGCGTATATATTCCAGGAAGGTGCCACCAACACACGACACAATGATGGCAACATCATAATGAAAGACAAATTATACTCATACAAATCTATGAAATTAAATATATTATCATAGTATTATACAATGAAGTGTTGTGTAAACAGCGGTGTAATATACTCATATACCGCACTATAATATTACACGTATTCAAACAAAGAGTACATTAAATAATGCATTATTAATCATTACTAATACATGTGCTGTTCCTCGTAGACATAAATACAATCGATACAAGAAGATGTGGACATCATCCGCTCCCAATCCAGGACAGGACTTGATAACTTCAAAGTTCAACAATGTACAAAATCTCGCAGACTTCAACGATGTGCTGCGAAAATAAAAATAACACCAATCATTAAGACAAACGTTAAATCCCTTAATACAATCATTAAAAAATAATATCTAAATGTAGCCATGTGATCATTTGGCCTGTATATCGCTAACTAAGCCTTGCTTCAGTTATGCTCAAATCGGTAACAGAAAAAAGTGAAATTACATGGTACAATACGTTATAAATTCCCAAAAAGATGAGAAAATATGTGATAATATGTCATTATAGTATTGGAACTGTATATCAGGAAATATATATGACAGAAGAATTATGTGGAATCGTGTGGGCACCCTGGACAGAATGTCTGCCAATCACATATCCGAACCACGGATTCAGCTCGCACCGTGAAATTAAATGGTTTGAAGAGCTATGCAATATCGAGTAGTACCTCGAGCTCTTTCAAGTTTTTGCTCGGAATAGCAGTAAGCGCTTTCTGTCGTTTCCACAATGAATTGTGCGCCTAGAAGAAATCTTTGTAACTTCAGAATAGACCATACCATAGCCAATAACTCACGGTCTAAAACCGAGTAATTCTTTTCTGCAACATTTAATTTCCTAGGGATAGAAATCACTGGATGCAGAGTAGCAGAATACGCCTGCATAAGTGCTGCCACAATCCCAGTTGACGAGGCGTCACTTCGAAGAACAAAAGTCTTCTCAATAGTAAGTAACCTAAGAATAGGTGGAGATGAAAAGAGGGCTTTAACCTGGTGCAAGGAGGATTGGTATTCTTTAGACCAGCGGATCAGATTAGGCGACCCTTTCTTCAATAAAGTAGAAAGCGGTGCCATAATGGAGGACAGATTCGGAATGAATCGTCCGTAGAATTGGATCAAACCTAATAGATTCCGTACTTGTTTCTTCATCTTAGGGACCGAAATGTTAAGTATTTTTGAAACATTGTGGTCCTCTGTCTTTAAAAGACCATGACCAACACGATGACCTAGGAAAGAAATCTCGCTAAATCCTATAAAGGCTTTAGAGGGTTTTGCAGTCAAGTTATACTCGCGAAGAGTAGACAGTAATTCGTATAAACCCAAATAGTGATCTTCCCAGGAATCACTGAATAGACAGATATCATCTAAGTATGCTATGACATCTGTACGATATGCGAGAATTCGCCGCATCATGCGTACGAATGTAGCAGGGGCGTTCATAAGACAGAAAGGCATGAAATTCCATTGGAATAAACCCCTAGGTGTAGAAAAAGCTGTAAAAGGTTTGGCACGTTCAGTTAGCGGGACTTGCCAATAACCTTTAGACAAATCTAGTTTGGTAAAGAATCTAGAATTAGAAAGTTTATTGAGTAGCTCTTCTAATGAAGGCATAGGTTCGGCATCGAACTTCGTAACTTGGTTCAATTTGCGATAATCTACGCAAATGCGAATGTTATTATCCTTCTTTCGAACAATAACCATAGACAAGAGTATGCTGAAGTGGATGGTTCAATGATTTCCAAACGTATCATTTCATCCAATTCTTTTTCGACTTGAGACTGGAAATGGATAGGTATTGGATAGGGTCTGACTCTGATAGGATTATGATCAGATTACACAATGTTATGTTCAATGACATTGTGTGTGTCCCGGATTCTGTAAGGACATCCTGAAATGTTTTGCAACATCGAAGAAACTTGTCGATGTTCCTCAGCGGAAAGATTAGGAAAACGGTCAACGTTTTTCCAAGATTCCGTAGAATGAATGGGGACCATAGGAAGTGGAAGATTGACATCAGAAAAATAATTTTCCTCATCCTGGTATAACTGACAGGGATGAGTAATGACCAATGAGTTACTTGAGAATTGTCCCGTATTTGCCTGGAAAATGGAGCTGCAAAATAGTCAGGTCTTTCATAAAATTCCGTGAGCATATTATATAATGGGAAATTTTATGCTTTCCATCAATAACGACAAATATAGTCGACATCAAAATCTTGGAGACTATTGCATATGGACCTTTCCATGCAATAAGAAGTCTATGTTCTCCCTTGAAGGGAAGTAGAACGACGAGCTTTGTCACCTGGACAAAGTTTGTCGTAGACATCTATTTTTATTTGCAAACTGCCTTGCCTTTTCTTTAGCAAATTCGGATGAAGAAGTTGCTAGTTTGGATGTCCCCCCCTCGATGAATCTTTTTGCCTAAGAGCAATGACGTACTCATAAGAAGATTGAGTCTCATCGCTAATATTATCGGCAGTTATTAGATCGTGAAGTAAAGACATAGGGCCGCGCGGTTGCGCGCCAAAGACAAGTTCAAAAGGGGAAAACCCCGTATGTTCATTGGGGACCTCTCTATAAGGCAAAAGAGAGCCAGCGGGTAAAACCCTGTCCCAATCCTGAGGATGATCCTCAGTTATCTTCCCAAGTTAAAGTTTTTAGAGTCCTATCAAACGCTCGGACTAACCCATTTAGACATTGGGTGATAGAGATACTGCTGAAGACCTTTTAATATGTAGCATAGACATTACCTGTGACATAGTGTCTGATATAAGTTGAATGCCATGGTCTGACAATATTTCTCCGGGGAACCCCAGACGAGAAAATATAAGCCAAAGAGCATCTGCAATACCAGCAGTAGTAATGCTCTTCAGAGGAATAGCCTCTGGCCAACGTGTGCACATATCGACACATGTAAGAATAGATTGATGTCCTCTAGCCGAGTTAATTCTAAAAGGACCGATAATATCTATTGCCATTTTTTGAAAAGTGGCGAAATAGGAATGTCAGCAGCCTGGATATAGGCAGGGCAGCATGGTCTTGGTCCTTTAGATTTGACCTCCTGACATACTTTGGCAAGAACGACAAGTAAATACGTATGTCCTTGCTCACAAATGGCCAAAAGAAAGCCGCAAGAACCATCCGACATTGTACGGGAAAAACCCCATATTCCAGACACATTTGCGAGTCATGAGCATGTTCAATATTTGCAATCTCATACTCATTGGGCACAAGATTTTGTGAATGAGTGGACGTAGATGATCTTGTAACCATACGCACAAGTACGCCGCTCTTCATAGAAATCCAAGATTTCCTATTAGTGTTCTGATTAGGATCACCTTTTTTTGCTAGAATGAAGAATTTTTGTAAAGAAGGATCTTCTTCTTGCAATTTGATAAATGAGTCACGTGAAATAATCAAATGACTATCTTGGCTATCAACTTCATCATACCAGTTAATGAAGTTTGAGGTGGATCCAGAGCATGTGCTCTTGTGACCACCGCATTGGTAAGCTTCCATGTTTTGGCTCTTCCCAACAGCAATTTTGCTGTGGGGTACAATCCCTAACTCTCCGTGAATACGACCAATAATAAGGTCCGCAAATAGGGATTGGAAGAAGACACTCGTGACATCTCCCGTGAAGAGAGGGGTAGCAATATGTATTATGGCTGTAGGATATTTTTCCATAGTGCCACCAAAGTTGTGACACATATTGATGACCTTTCCTGTAGCCACACAGGATGGGATTACAAGAGATTGCCTAACACCAACAGTAAGTACATCCAAATCAAACAAAACTGAGACTGGATTACTATTTACAAGACCCTTATGTAGTTGTAAGAGAACCTCTCCCGTCATCGCAACATTAGCAGGAAGAGCGGAAGAGGATGACGCACAGCTTAAAAAAGTTAGTTACTGGTATCCGGGTCAAATAAAGTACACTGCAATGGATTACATTTATTTGCTCTACCAAAATCAAAAGATGAAACATCCGATAGCATTTTGGTCTTATTATCATTAACCTGTTTATCTGCTCCCTGAAGAGATTCTTGTTTGTACAGAGTTTTTTTGTCTGTTGATATCTTTTTCTTTTATTTTTGCGTATACTACCGCGACCAACCATTTAATTGGGGGGGTCCTCTGCAATTATCATTAAAGTCTCTACTGTAATTGTTATTTACCTGTTTGAATTCCAGTTTCCATAACTGTCATTACCAATTTCTATACTGTTGAGAACCTCTATTATATTGGTTTTGAGTCTCTGAGAAAAAGAATTGCCTCTATAACTGATTACCTTTTGTGAAAATGGTCCTAAAATTACAGGCAGTAGTAATACCTGGGAGTATCAGGTTGTCTCCGGTTCTGCTAAGAAGAAATCACCCTGAAATTGATCGCTAGATTCTGAGCATAATTACGGTACTCTCTCTATTAAAATTGTGTTGGCTACCCTGAAATTTACGCATGAAATTTGGGCCATAAGGTGCTGCCGAAGCAACTGCAGACCTTCCTTTTACTTATAGAGGTTGCTAATGGTTACGTGAGGATGCGCAGGGGGGGGTGACAATGACATAGGCAACAGTATATTCTTCCAATTCTTTTATGTTTTTTTATGATGCTTTACGCTCAATGAAGAAAAGAAAGAAAAGATTCATTGACAGAAGACATAACCTTGTCTCTAAGTAGTAAGTCCATTATGAGCTTCATATGTAATTTCTTCTTAGACAGCTTCAAACCACCCATCGTGAAAAATTAAGACGTATCCTTGAATGAATTCAGAGAATTCCACTCCAGTTTTTTCTGGCAACATATTTTTTAAATTGAAGACGAATAGCCGTCTTCGTTAAGTTGGTACATCTCTTTAACAAGACTGCTCTGACAACCTCATAGTTGTTCTTGTCAGGCACATCTACCATGCCCAACATAGTCAAAGTATCACCTCTAAGTATCTTGGACAGATGATAAACATATAGTGTTTTATCTATGTTATGCACCTTGCATGCACTTTCAAACCTGTCTAGATAAAATTTATGTCATCAATGGAGGCATTAAATGCTGTTAGATTAAGCATGAAATTATTAGCATTAGTCCTTATCTGACCACCTTATCTGCATTACAAGCATTACCAGTGTTCAACAATTTCATCTTTTTCTTATCTAACTCTAAAGCTAAGGAATTTTATATTATTTTTTTTTTTCTTCATCTCTCCATTTTTGCTTTTCTCGCTCATCAGCCCTCTTTGTAACCTTTTTCTTTCCTCAGCCCTCATGCCTTCTCTTTGTAACTTTTCTCTTCAGCCCCTCACCTGAAGTACTCTTAATTTCCAGTCTCTATTTCTAGTCTTTTATTTTCAGAACTCTTTTTCAAGTCTTTTATTTTCAACTCTTTTTCAAGTCTTTTCTCTTCAGCCTCTCTTTCAAGTTTTTTATTTTTCAGCCCTCAATGGTGTAGTCTTTTCCTCTTCATCCTTTTGCTTTTTGCATCGTTTCTCTTTTTTTTTGTTTTTCTTTTTTTTCCATTTCCATTTGGAAATCTCTTCCTCTTTCCTCCATCACCTGCATCTGCAATTTCATTTTGTTCAGCTTCCATTTCCATTTTTTTCTCTCCCCTCCATCTTTTAATGCCTTATCATATTGAGTAGTTGCATATTCTTCCAACTTATCACCTGTCCTTGCCAAGTGGGATTTCCCATGTTCAATAAAGTAATCAAGTTGTAACATGATGTCTACTATTATGAGTCACCAAATCTGAAATAATTTAATTAACTATATTTCAACCTTAATAGTAACAAAACTTATAAAGTACTTGTTTAATCCCAATGTTTATCCCAGTAACTCTGTGGGAAACAACAAGTCCGTTTTGACACCAGAACTTGTTATAATCAAATGTATAATAATATCACAAGTCACCTCTTAATTATCAGTGCACTACCCAAATCAGTGCATAACCATCAGTTATTTATCATAACTGCACTACAATAGTGCATAAGCACAAAACCCACCATTAGTTATGAAAGTGCACTATATAAAAAAGTAGTGAAAGCTAATTACCCAAGAACTAAGTAAACAATAACAAAGAACAAAGACAATGTAAACAATAACAAAGATCAAAGTCAATGTAAACAACAACAAAGATCAAAGTCAATATAAACAATAACAAAGATCAGAGTCAATACTAAAACATTCGCATAAGTCAACTAAATAAACAAAGCAGAACTAAAAGTAAAATCTCACAAAAAAATGTGCAATGACAAAATGCGAAAAAGTAAACAAAACAAATGAAGTCACAAATGTATAAACAAAAATTGTGTAAAGAACTGAATAATAAAGAAGAGGAGACCTACAAATACCAAACAAATCAAAACAAAACTAAAGAAGCGAAAAATAACGATAACAACACTAACAAATGTCATCACAACTAATAGAAATAGCAACAAAAGTCGCTTAGCAAAATTTCACTATAGGAAATTTGCATACCCTAAACAAAACACTCTCAATAGAAAACCTCTGTTACGTGTATGATCTATAGGAGTCCACACCACCCATCCAGACCCGCCTGAAGTATAAACATATAAAAATACAAATAACATAATAACATGTAAAACATGTAAACAAAATAGCAAAAAGTGTGTGAAAGAAATTCAGAAGGCTCAGCTAGAACATAAGGGCACAGTTTCAACAAAACAAACAGGCCACTATAACTTCCTATATGTCCCAAACGCCACACGGTGCAGAACAGGATGTGATCAGCCATTCTTAGGATAAACCGATCCAACGTTGATCGACAATCTGCTCCCATGAACAGCCATGACGCAGGAAAAAGAGCTTCTGAATACTGGAAATAAGCTTCGGAACTTGACCTTTCTAGATGAGATAAATTCGATTCAAACGCACACACTTGACCTTCTAGATGTAGAAAAAATCGATTCAAACACGGCACTTGTCCTTCTAGATGTAGACAAAATCGATTCAAACGGCACTTGTCCTTCTAGATGGTAGACAAAATCGATTCAAACGGCACTTGTCCTTCTAGATTAGACAAACTTCGATAAACTGCCGAGCAGCGCACGGGTACTTTCAAAATATTTCTTGAAGGAAAGTGAGTTGAAACTGCAATGTTGTATGATGAAGTATGGCTGTCTGGGTTTGTTGATTCCCTTGACTGCTGGTACCAGAAATTAAACCAACATCTGGCCACCATAAAATGATAAGGGTTGATTTAGGGCTCGCTCCTCTCTTTGGTGATAACGGCCGCTATTGTGATGCTTCCATAATGATACTAGTAGAACTGACCACCTTGACGTTGTAAGTATAAGATATTCCCATTTCGTTGAAGAAACCTTCCCATCCCGGTCCACAATACCACCCCTATCGACACCAGGTATTATAGTTCAAAGATGTAGGGTGTCTTATCTGGTGTTTTGTGTTGTTGCTGTGTATAGTAGTGAGATGTAGTTCAACATAGTTACAGCACATAGGGTACGACATGGTGAAGTCATAAATGGGTACTAACTGCTCTGGACGTTTTTACCATCATTTATTTTGACGCCACACAGTACAATTACGTACAATCCAGTTCACAATAGGCAAAGTCATGACATTCACGAATATCAGCATACATAATTCATCAATCCATTGGCATATTCTTAAAGATGATGATATGGCGCCAAGGGATTATAATGTTGGCTCCAAATACAAAAGAACATCAACAACAAAATCCTCGTTACTGTTTCAGACATGTGCTAAATGATTCAAAATGATAAGTCGCACGAGGATGGCATTCCAGGAGTGCAGTCAAACTGACCTTTACAGGCATTCCTAATCTAAACCTTGACGTAGGCATAATCGCTGACACACATGCGACGACGTTCATAGAACCAAAGAACTGTCCTTTGGGCTGAGTATGACCCGTGTACATATATATCTCAGGTATGAAGATACCTGGGGCGTGACTTCTATTAGAGTAAGAACCTCCTTTCGGTAATGCATACGTGAGCAGAGATCGACCATTGTAAAACATAAAGTAAAGTTTACAGATTGGATGTAAATGAGGCATTACCTTCGTTCGAAAATCCACACCACAGAAAACATACGCCTCCAGGCGTTTTTTTAGAAATGACTCAAGGGGAAGGACCTTGTAAGCTAACTATCTCCCAATAAGGCTCCTAATCCCTAACAAAATCACAGAGACGGCCCAAAAACGCGTCTTTCTCTGCTTCACAACTTTTCATCGACTCCCAGACAAAAGAAAACTTCCCAACGCCTCGCGTCCCGGACATGCGTCATAGAAACGCAATCCTACTTGAATATGCAATCAACAGAACGAAATCTAGGAACATTCCAGATAAAGATTTTTACTAATCACAAAGCCTTATATGGACATGAACAGAGAACCTCAACACTGTTTTCAAACTAGACATTCCAACAACAGTTTTTGACCGATACTACCAAATAAGGAGAATGATCACACTTCGTTCAAAAAAACTCTGGACCGAACGTGTCTCGTCACAAGAGGAGGTAACATCATATTACATGATAAACTCAATTATCCAGAGTTATGTAGCTTTGACCGAAAAAAAATTAAAGTGTACATTTCAGTCAATATAATTACACAATGTCTTTAGCAAAAAATGATCATACAATGACTTTAGGAAAAATGATCATATAATGACTTTAGAAAAAATGATCTGTGCGTAACACCCATCTCGAATAAAGTGGGCATTTTTTTTGCATTAGTCGTTTACATGCAGTTGTTGTTTTGGTTGTGTGTTATATTTCCTCTTTGGCATTCCTGTGTAATATGTGTATTCTTCAGTCATCTTCTTCGATTCTTACACTATCCTGTTAATACGTTAATTTTTTCAATCTTCTGTTTTCGTGCGTTATAGACTCCTGGTACTGTATATTTCAATATTACTTCTGTCACACATTTCCCTTTTCTTGTTACCCGACCTACAAGATTGTTGTTTGTTAAATTAGGGTAAGTACTTTATCATCATCATTTGTGTCATTGTTTGTTTTTTGTAGGGCTAATAATTTTTTTTTTTGTGGTAGACATTGAGTACATGTGAGTAAGCGTGTCATTTTGTTGTTATTTAAGATATAATGTGGACTTTTGAGCTATTTTGACGTGTTTTTTAAAGAGTATTTTGAGGTGCATATAAGTCAGATATATTTTATAATCATGTCAAACACTTAGGATTTTGTCCTCGTCGGTGAAGGATATGGAAAATCTGGAGAAGATCATCTTAGCATTTGCACAGTTGCAACTTAAAGATGCGCAGGAAAGACAAGAACGACATGAGGAGCGAGAGAGAAAGAAAGCAGAGTCAGAGGAAAAGACTAAGAGATTAGAGATAGAAGCACAGAAACAGATGAAAGAGATAGAAGCACAGAAACAGATGAAAGAGATAGAAGCACAGAAAGAAATGAAAGAGATAGAAGCACCGAAAGATATGAAAGAGATAGAAGCACAGAAAGAAATGAAAAAGATAAAAGCGGACAAAGAGGTATCCTTGAGAAGACTTGAGTTAGAGAAGTTGGGTGCAGACCCGTCATCAAAAAAAGATTACGGGAGTATGTACAAGTTGAAACTCCCAATTTTCAACGAATCCATAGATTTTATGGACTGTTTTTTGGAGAGGTTTCAATTGAAGGCAACTGCCTTAAAGATTAATAAAGAACTGTGGGGATCACTGTTGACAGATTATTTAACAGGGTCAGCATTAAAAACAGTTTTTCAATTAACTGTGGAAGATAGATTAAATTATGACATTGTGAAGGAAACTTTGTTACGAAAGTACAGGCTAAATGAGCAGGGTTATCAGTTAAAGTTCCACAGTGCGATGCCAAGTAGCGAGCAAGATTTTCGGGAGTTTAGCTGTTATTGAACAGGTGGTTTGACCTATCGGGCATTGCTAAAGATTTTGATGGCCTATGTGATTTGATCTTACTTGATAAGGTAATGTCTTCATGTAGCCCCGATTTGTTGGCTTTTTTTCAGGAGAGAAAATCAGAAAATATTTCGGCAATGTCACAGTTAGGGCAGCAATATGCAACAGCACATTCAGGCAGACCGATTCATAAATCGGCGGTGCCAGAAACATTTACGACATGTGCGGCCAAGCGTAGTTTTGAAAACACGCCATATCGGAGACAAAATTCTCGTAGTGGGGGAGAGACCTTATGAATAAGAAAGGGCAGTAAGTAAGAGGTGGTTGTGACAGAAACAGACTTCCGTACATCCCCCAGGAAACAACAGGATAATGACAGAGTTTAGGTAGTAGAAGACCTTCTGGGTTGTTTTAAATGCGGTCCACCATGCCATGAAATGCAAAGGTTTTATATGACTATACCTGAAACTTCGGTCTGTTGCCGAGCCTCAGACTAGTACTAAGGATAGGTCCACCAGAAGAGCGAGCGTGAGGAGTTACAGATGCTTTGTATGTAAATGGTATTGGCCAAACACACACAAGG